>ML991882.1:0-55455 GCA_010094025.1 Viridothelium virens | reverse complement strand
GGTGTTGAGATATTTGACGTCAAAGCTAAGGTGGTAGAACTGAATTGAGGCGGGCGAGTGGTGGGCGCGGGCGACTGACGGGAGAGACCCGTAAGTCATATTGAGCTGCTCGGCTCTTCGTACAGGGAGCTGCGCTAGCTAGGCGGTAGTGGTGCCAGACGCGTCTCTCGCGTGGTCAGCCAAGATGAATGACGATGTTGGCCTCTACGCTTCTCTTTTCTCTATCTCTATTTTTCCTTGCTTTTCAATAGACACGGCTCGTAGATGCTCTGTGCTCGAAGCATCTGCTGGAAGAGAAGGCGCGCTGCACTCATTTGTTGTATGTACAAAATTTGCTGTTATTGAAATGCATAGATACATGCCCAAATACCCGGGAATGCAGCCGGCATCATGTGCTTCGGTACTCACCCACCGAGGTATCGCTCTTACTCACGTCCTACCACTACCTTCCTGACAATATCTCCATCTACTCATCTGCCTGCATATCGACCTCCGTTTCTTTCCACTTGCGAGCCGGGACGTGACGATTGAACAATATGTCGATTTCGCGGTAGGACCGACCCTTCATCTCAGGCAAGAAGAAGTATGCCGTTATTAAGCAGCACAAACCGGTAGCGCCCCAGACATAGCCGCATTTGCCGGCAAGATTTCCACCCTATACTGTGTCAGCAATCGTCACCGCAGGTAACAAAGGGAGAAGAGTCCTACCGTCGGATTGAGCATATAACTTGCTAGGAAGATGCAAGGAATCTCGACGATGTAGTACGTAGCGCGTCCAATACCAGTCGTTAGAGGCCGGAGGCGGATGGCCGATGTTTCTCCAATAATGACCCACGAGGCGGGCGCAGGTCCCAAGGTGAATAAGACGGAGACAATAAGGCCCAGAGAAGCCTGTGCTAACTGGGATGAGTGCGAGTAGGCAACAGAGCCTGCAACACCAAGGGCGACCAGTAGGATGGTGTTGACGGCCGAGCCCCAGAGGTAAATAGAACGTCGGCCAAAGTACGAGGTGAGGATCCAAGACAGCATGACGAAGATCATCTGTAAAGCCGAGGTGATAAGACCTAAGGCGAATGCAGTATTCGTCCCAACGCCGGCCTCTGCGTTTGTATTAGCGCATACATCACCCTTGAATAGCGATAACAATTACTCACGCGTGAAGAAATACACAGCCTGATTGGCGATAAGGTTACCCGTAAGATTTTGCGCCGCGTATACACCGCAAACGATAAGTGTGCGGTAGAGGTCAGTGCCTTTGAACAGTTCCAGAAGGCTGGGCTGCTTTTCGGTTTTCTCGAGCTCAACCGTACGGCGCATCATGGCAACAGCCTCTTTCGAGTTCACGACAGACCTGCGTCCAAGGCGCTCGACCGCATGTGCTGCAGCTTCGAATTTCCCCTTTCGAACTAGCCACCAAGGCGACTCAGGTGCACAAAAGACGAGGATAGCGAGCGGGGTAGGGAACATCCATTGAAGGGCAATAGGAATCCTAATTGTCCTTCGTCAACGAGGATCTGCTTGTAATGCGCGTTACGAGTACGTACTTGTAGGCGTTCTCGGTGTCTAGACCGTTATAACGGTATGTGACGGCACCAACAATGATACTGCCAATCGCCCAGAACATCTGCAACATCTGGGTAGCAGGGGCTCGCAGCTTGATCGGAACGATCTCGCTACAGTATGCCGGGGCGTTGGCAATGAAGATGCCCCATGGCAAGCCTTCCAGAAGCTGGGCCACGAAAGTCACCGGAAGCGAGTCGGCAAAATAGAACGCGAAGATGAAGACGTTCAAGAGCATCAGGGCGGTCAAGGTTGCGTAACGGTATCCAATACGACTGGTGAGAGGGCCAGCGAGGAAGACACCGATAAGTGCACCGAGCTGTCCAGACACTTGAAGCGCAGACTGCCATTTGGTCGCGATGACCAATTTGCCGTTACTAGGGTCGGTGATACCGTATTTGTTGACGAACGCCGGCAGGGCGACGAAATTGCCAATGAGGAAGACATCGTAGGACTCCATAATCTAGAGATGGTGTTGGCTCGGTCCTTCGCTGGGGGAAAGGATAAGGGGAAATGGGGTTAAGCAGCTTACGATAGTGAAGGACATGACAAACGCCCAAAAGGATGCCATAGGATACGCTCGAACAGCTTGCATCACCGTCATGGCGTGCTCCGCATTCTCTGCCTCGATTGCATCTGCCTTGTAGTCGGCGATGTGGGCTTTCTCGTCAAGGTCGTAAGCATGATCCATTTGGCCCTCGACCTCGACTTTTTCGAGGCCGCCCTCTGACTTGGAATCGACTGGGTAACTCATGTTGGCTGGTGTTTGCCTGGATGAGTAACGTACAGTATTCGAGTAGGTGACAAGGAAAGAGGAACAGATGTGAAGGTGACAGGGGGACGCTGCCGATTTCTACCTACGCTTTGCATAAGTAACTACCCCAGGTTCCATTCGGCAGAATTACCTAGGGTCAGTGCCCCGGAATAATATGTGCGGGGTAGAACTAGCCGACCGCTCAGCCAGCGGGTGAGGTGCTACCGAGCCGTGTCCATTCAGTTGGATCGAGACAAGGAAAAACGTTGCCCGTCGGTCGAGGCGACTAGAGCAGGATGGTCGGTGTAGATCTAGACCATTTGTATATACTTCTCCGCCGGGGTGCCGACCCGTCCAGCCACGCGGTCCAAGCAGTGTCTCCGGGTGAAGTCCCCGGACTCGCATCGCATTTCGTCGGCATCGCTGCATACAGTGGTTTGCTAAAGTGGTGCGAATTGGCCCAAGCTTATCCTCCGTCTTATCCAGAAATCCCTAGGTAGTTTCTATCCCTTGCCGATGTAAACATGGGACTGGATGTTAGCTTGGGAAAAGGGATCTTACCTAGAAAGGTAAGGTCTGCGTAATCATGACAAGATGGCTTGTGTGTAGATTACCTAACATACCCCTAATTGATTTCCACTTTGCTTTACTTCCAACTCATTCTCTTTTATCAACTTCACACCTTTCTATCACCTTTTCATCAAAATTGAGTCTTTTTTTTCCCAAATATACAGCAGCTGAGTAGTTTGTGTAACAATTTTGATGGAAAATTGATGTAAATTGATAAAGAGATGATAAGAGAGAAAGGCTGGAAGAGGTATGTGGAAAGAGATAGGAAGAGAATTCTCAAAATCAGACTACCTTTTATCCGGCTGAGTGAAAGGTTTTTCCGTTCACATTTCATTCACCTCAATCTCAGTGGAGTCAGGAACTGCACGTGCAAGAGTAGGATTGGAGTTGTGCAATAGTCGTAAGGATTTGTGCACCAAATTTGCTGCTTTTGGTGCAGCTGTAGTAAGGGTGTGCGCTTGAGCCAAATTGCACCATTTTGGCAAACCGCTGTATGTGTCTCATCATCTCGTACGTACGCTCTCCGTACCAGCTGTCAGTTTCACTCTCCGCGGTGCAGGGGATTCCTTGTGGATTCGAAAGGTGATTTTCAAGGAACACTAGGAGGTAGAGTGCATACTCAGGCCAGCTTCCAGTCTTAGATCCATCTGGCATAGTCACGTTCGCACGCGATGCCGTATTGTTCAGTGCGTAGTTGCGAAGTAGCACATTTAGCACGAACGCCTTGAACTGACCGAATTTTCGTCCCCGTATTTATATCTCTGCCCGCTTTTTGGCTTCGTTCAGTTAGTCTCCGATTCATTGTTCGTTTGTTATAGCATCCCTGGTAGAAAGTAAAATCTGTCTTCACCAACGTACGCTTGCGCGCTGCACTTTAGGCCATCGACACATAACACGTTCCGAAAATCTTTTCCAAAGTTCGTGGGACTTTCGCAATGATCGGCAGCAATGCACATAATATGGTCCACTTGCGACCGCCACAGATCGCCTACTATTAGTGGATAGTAAGCGTGGACAAATGCATCGAACAGCTGCGTGGAATTTCGTATGATCGGGTCATAACTGTCGGACCCATTGTAGAATGCTCGGAGTGCATACACTATGGCTGGATATTCGTTCTCGGCGGCCTTCTCTTTTTTCCATCTGTCAATAATTCCGGCAACCCTTTGATGGAGATTGTTAGCGTCATTGAGAATAGTGTTCCTATTCCTACTATCGTCTCCGATTCCAGAACTACCAGTCCCAACGCTGGAATGCCGATCAAAGCGCTCAAAACCGCTACGATTGCCAACCCAATAATTTCTCTAACGCCGGCAGCCAGACCAGTCCCTATAGTGTTGATCTTCAACTCTGCTTAATGTCTTATATCCGCGTATGCACGATTACCAATCTCTGAGGGCTGATAAATGAATATTTCTGTGTTCTCAGCCAGCGTTGCGACGGAACGATCGACTAACTTGTGTCGAGTAAGGCATGTAGCATACCCACGAGTTCGGATTTTTGCATATCTAACATGGCTCCAGCATCTGAAAAGCCCCTTGAGACGCCATGACGTTGTCCATCAAATGTTCGAAGTCACGAATCAAGAAGTATTCCTTCTTGACATCGCTCTTGTCAGCCTCTTCACTTCTATTGTAGCGGCGGGACATTCCAGTGTAGATTTCAGGACAGATCTGAATCGGCTCGCAGATGTGCTATTTATGAGAAGTGAGGTAGGGAGTAAAATTTCCACGAGAGTGGAGGGAGTATGTGGGAGCACCGAGCCTCCAGAGCGAATTGAAGGGTAGGCCAGGGAGCTTCCAACATGATTCGTGGCTTCATCCAGTCTTGGGGGTTCCAATTTCGGGACCCCCACAATAGTCGCGTAAACTTAACAATACTTTGTTAATGGTGTTTTAAGAGAAGATGGTGCCCAGAATTGGGATACAAAGTGAAACTGCGTAGGTCGTGAGCATGGTCGATTAAGCCTGGACGACGTTTAAGCGTGACTGAGTGCGGCTAAGTAGAGCGTAGATAGTGGCGGTGCAAGCCTGGGCCGAGTTGAGCCGATGTTGAGCCGAGGAAAGTTTTGCTGAGTCAGCGCGCCCATATCACTAGCCCAGCTGGGTGTAAGGCGAGGTCACTTTGTATGGGATGATAGCAAGAAAGACTCGACAGAGGTTGACTCTCGGTCAGTCATTATCAGTCGCTTGAAGTTAGACTTCAGATACCAACATGGAAGATTCTCAAATCCGTCGCCGCAAAAGTGGATTAGCATATCAGTTGCGAAAGATAATACAGCTTTTGAAGGACCGGGCCTCTAGGGCCAATAGAATTCACACTCATGAAGTGCAAGAAAGCAACGGTACGTTTGCCTCACATCTGTTAAATAAGCTTACCTCCTAGAGCCTGCTAGTTGAGGATTACCGAAATGGATACCCTCGATACGCGGGTCTTATCTCTGTGGATGGTTCTCTCCATATATGCCGCCGTTTTGGCGTACTTCGCGCGCGTGTGCTACTCGCAAAACAAGATGGGATCTCTGTTCTCGAGAAGCAATTGGAACATATTGATAACGAAGAGCATTCACCACTCTTCCTTGGAAGTCTACGTGACGATAGAAACGTCCAACGCGCCCGTGTAATGACGGAAATTGATATGGCGTTAGCCGAGTATGGTACGTTACAGCTCTTGCAAGATATCGTGCGCACGAACCTTCGTAACAGTGGGTGAAGACGCTCTTGTGGAGAGAAATAGTCGAATACTAGGCTATGAGTCCGCTCCAACTCGAGGCATTGCCAATCTTCAACACTGGCTAAACGCTAATTGGTGCCTCTCTCGTGACGAGACAGCGTACCTCTTAAAAGGTAATGACCTTATGTGTCTGAATCCTATAAGGGACAGCGGGATAGACAGACTCGTATCATTGGGTGAAGATCTGTTGATCTGGCTCTGCAAAATACTTGAGATGGTATGCCATCTTTCAAAGTTTCCTGACACATACAAGCCACTAAATACAAATCCAGGACTGGCAGCTCCCGATATCAAGGGACCCGAAGATACATCAGTTTTCTGGACCTTTGACCGCACTGGTGGCTCAAACTTTTTTGCTAATCATTGTACTCCTTTTACTTTTGATTCCCGTAATCATTTGCAATGTCTTTTCTACTACTGTCCCTCGGGTGATCACAATTGCCATATCCACAAGCACCTTTCTTGCCATCCTGTCAGGATTGGGCAAAGCCAGCTCAACTGAAATCTTTCTCGCGGGGGCAACGTACGTTTTCCACTCTCTTTTCCCCTGTTGGGTCGTCTTCGGAGATATGATCTCGGAATTAGCTGCAATAACACAACAAGCTCAGGTATTCTACCGTCTTGGTCGTTTTCATCCCAGGCGCGAGTGCGGTATCTCAGAATTAAGCAACACAAAGATCACGTTCCAATTCTGGAATAAAAGGAACAGAGACGTCCAAATGCATATTTAAGAAGCAAACCTGGGTTACCATTCTCATCTATAGACAGCAGTACCTTGTCAAGATAAGAACGTTCAGAAGATCTGCTTAATTAGTATCTAAAACCGCCTGTTAGTTCTTCCAAAAGGGATCATGATTGTATGGAGCTACTGTGAGATGGAAATGGGAGGAGAAGTAGTGGCGAACATCAGGAAGACAGGAGAATATAGTGCAGTATCAGGAAGCGAAAGAGGGAGCAGCCAGTTCTCCTAGAAATAGAGTGTGAGAAGCAAGATCAGTACAGCTTAGCAGAACCCTATCAACATTCACTCGATCGAAAGTATTGAGAGACTCTCGTTCGTTCAGCATTTGTGAGCTTTACTTACTTGTCGGTTTGCTATATATCATGGTAGACATCCAGTGAATGAGACAGTCAATGGCACTATACGCCAGAAATCTCTGCAGGAACAAACTTTACGTTGAAACTACGAGCAAAATTAAATGCCTCGTGTACCTGGTGCCTAGCATCTATTGACTCAAAACCCACCTACTTCCCGAAAATTCGCTTTTCTATCGTAGGCAAACAGGTGCCCTGGAGTAGGGAAGTTTTAGCTAGATAAAACAGTCCCCTCCAGTATAAGTGCATGGCGTACTTTTATTAGGGGCTTATATCAGATAAAACACTAATTTACACGACAAGCTATCGTGAATTTACGAGTCTTGCGCAGCTCACGTATTGGTTCTTACCGCCCCGTTCCAAGTGCATAGCACAATCAGGGAAAAAAGGGAATTAATTGAGGCCCATCAGCCAGCTTGCGGTGGCCAAACCAAGAGGTTTTCTGTGTATATATTGTCTACAGCGAGACGTATAAGCATCTGTATGAGGACGCCAAAACTCTAATCATTTCCATACAATTTCTATCCACTAAGTACAGTAAGGTCATACCGTTGAGAAAGTTCGAATAGTGAATATTGCCTTTAGACGGATTAGCTTGGTTCTGAACCTTAAAGATGGCTTTACTACTTAAATAGAATTTAACAGAGGAAACCGGATACTGAGAGGTACTTAAGTAGGCTTAGAGAATAGGTATTATCTCTCCTGCAGATCCTGGACAAGATCGCTAGCAGTAACTTGAATTTCTCCGTTCTCCTCACAAACTCTAATGTGCCGTCGAAGTTCCCTAAACCTACTTCTTCTCCCCCTTCTCCTTGTCTGCCCTTCTCTTCGTCCGATCAAGATTGTGCTTCGAGGCATGCATCTTACATTTCCGCGTGCACTTTGTGTGTAGTCTCTCATCAGCTCAGGTAGGTCTTTTCCACGGGCTTGTCTCCTCTCTTAGTTGATCCATATACCTGTCTTTGCTGTAGAGAGTTCCTTCTCTTTGGCAACTCTCATATGCTTCTTTTGCACTTGATAATGCTCAAGAGCAGTGAAGGGCTTTAGCTTAGAACGAGGCGTCGCTTTTGAGGTCTGAATTCCTTTAGGATATCGAGTTCATCGAGTGGAACAAGGAGCTCAAGTACCGTCGCGCGTTCTGCGATGCCACTGTGCTCCTGTATCTTAATAAGCATCAAATGGTGTAAAATGAAACCTTGAACATGATCCCGTGCAACAAGCATCAAAGTCCATACGCTCTGCTCTTGCTGGTCAATTACCCAGCGATCTCCGAGCCAGTGGCCTGGAATATATCGATCGGTGCTGGTTATTCTAATCAGACACCGCACATCTTTGACTCTGAATACGAACGTCTCATATTCGCCGCCCTGTTGAACCCGATTCTGAGGTCTTGAAAAGTCTAGCGGATAATGCAAGACTATAGCAGTGATAAAAAGATAGCTACCACCTTCAGCGTCGGGATAGTTTTCGAGCTGGAAATTGGGCTCCTCTGGTTCCGTCTGCGTACTGACATCAATGGGATCATTCTGTATAGTGATGCGAATTCCTTCGCCGTCGGCAGCTGAATCGCCCTTCGCAGCGAAAATACGCTTTATTCGTTTAGATTCCGCGACGGATATTTCCAACTCGGTAGCGATGCGACGAGTCTTTTTGACGTCGATAGGCTGACCAAAGAATAAAGGACCCTTCCATCCAGCCCAGCTCCATGTCGGAAAACCTTCACGACGGACCGGGGGCCACTGGGATCGCCAGAGAAGCGCCCAATCGAAATCTTCGACGGGAAGTCCCAAGAAAAACCCTTTTGGATAGATAGTTTCCAGTCGTTGGAGCACGCCATTAAATGCTCTAATAGCGTCTTCATTGTATCTCATGCTTCTGTAGGAATAGAGATTGAGCTTCTCACCCCAGTGCTCGAGCCTCCGCGACGGCCAGTCTAGAGGGATTCGGAGCGCACCAGCGCCAGCTTGTCTTAACATCCAGGTCACGAAACCTTCTTCAGTAGGATTACAAGATGGAGTAAGCTTGTGGGCCCAGGATCTACTATCATCGAGTGACTCGCAACACTGCATAGAAGAGCAGTCAAAGTACATTTGATGATCACTGAGATAGAGACAACGCGGTGAGAGGAGGCCTTCCTGCAAAGTCCATGCACGGCTACCCCAGGCTGTCTCCCAGATCTGCTGGGATAGCGTCGGCATTAGACTGATCATCGATTTTCCCTGAATGTGACATCGAAGCTGTGCATAGTCCTCTGGTCGACTCATTCTTGATAATCCAGCATTGGCCGACGTTCCAGAGAGAGCGATCACTGTTATCCATGCACCACGGTAAATCGCCCACATCCGATTAATTTGATCAGATTTGTCATTCTCATCAGATTGATCAATGCAAAGAGAATCAATCCAGATATATCTCTTGCCCAACTTCTTCGTGAATGAAAGTGCGTCTTCAAGCGTTTTCGGAAGCGCGTTTAGCGTGTCTCCTAGCCCGTAACGATTTTGTGAGACATCACCCCAGACATAGCTCAGGGCAACATATTCGCAGTCAGGACCAGGGAAGTGCACTACTTTTAGAGTTTCAATGTCTACAAGCCGGACCTGTTCCAGATCTTTTGTTGCTATTGGAGCGCACGATATATCATGACGATCTACGCATGCTTCAACCCAGTCGAGCACCATATTGGCATTGGTCTGGTTGGAAGCAATCTGTCGACCGCCAAGTGTGCGCTGCGGTAGCACATCGCTTTCCAGCAGACATAAGGCATCACCACGGTGCGCAACGATCTGCCTCGGTAACGAGATTGAACTTGGGTGAAGCGTTGAGATGAGACAAGTAGCATAATCTCGCTTCACTGGACTGTCGAAGGTGACAACGCCCAATTCACCTGACACACGGCTGATTGTCCAATCTGGGATGAGAAAAACTTCTTGTTCGATAGAGCTCGGGTTCGGCGTAATGGCAAAGAGACAACAGCAAACAGGACAGTCAGCTCTGAACTGGATTGACCCTGTCAGTCCCAGTTTCCGAATGAAGGATGGATCCTGCACTTGGAGTGCATCGCCGAGCTCTGTCTGTGACTCCCATGGTGGGTGTAACTCGAGAAGTTGGACCAAGTCTAGACTTTCACACCGAGGGCAGATAGCTTGACTGCTGCTACTATCTATTCCAACTTTAAAGGATCTTCGGGCATGCGAAAAGAACCAATCGAGCTCAGGTTGCCAATTCTCGGCTGAGCAATGCTCAACATCATGGCCCCTGCCACGGCACTTCAGACACAGGAAAACATGTTCTGACATTGAAGAAGCCGTGAGAGGGGAGTAAAAGCGACCTGTGTTGATATCTGGTATAGGATGGATTAGTATCTCAGACTGTATGACAATGAAATAGTTGGTTCAAAGGCAAAAGTGCTTGTTAACAGCGGCGGTACGTTGTTCAATGAGACGACTGGGATTTCTAGAAGTTTCTTACATACCGAAGAGGAAGGGCTGGAAGCCATAGCAAGCCACCGCACACCAACACGGCATAGCTTCTATGCTAGGTCTCAGATTCTCACCATCGAATTTTCCCCTACAAAATTCCCCAGAGACTCAAATGATCTGGATAAATCGTTCACATGACTTTACTTATTGTAACTGATTAGATTGAAAGGTTCTGATGAAGTATTCATTGCCAAACGCGCTTCAGTTTTCCAAAGTGTCAAGTCCTTGCTGCTTCGTATTTATCTTGGGGCGGATAACGAAATTGACAAACGTTGTACAAGAATTAGAAGCCAAATTAATTATGCAAAGTTCAGGCTCAACTTCAGTCAATGTGTTGCGGTGACCGTAAATTTCAAATCAACGATGCAAGCCTTGTATTGGTGGCACGGTAGTCTTATGCACGCTCCAATCATCGATAAGACCTACCGAGTTTTTGGTAAGACTGAATTAAGCTTGTGCCTTTGACAAATCTGCGCCTAGATAGTACTTCGAGCATGCAATCAGGCAAGAAATCGTGATTCATCACCAAGAATTCCGTTGTCATATCCGGAATGGTCTGTTAGAGCATCGTACATAAAGGAAAGCACTCTCAATTTTTCGAGCTCGAACATCTGATGTTGTTCGCCTATACGAGGGTTAAGAATGTAGCAATTGTTCATGGTGTCTGAAGCTTTGTCCAAATGTCTTGACAACATAGAATCGTCGAAAGAGGATACACTTCTTACCTATCCACGCTATGTAAGGAGTCCTTACGGGAGATTGCTACGTGACATTAATTCATTGTCTCGAGAAGGCTAGGGTCCTCCGATCATGAAAGATGAAACAAATCTAACTCGGCTTGCTCCACGTAGCAAAGCTGAGCCAGCTCTCGATCAGTTCCTGATCTAGATACCGGGTGAGTGTCATGTACGAGTGTTGGATGAGGGTTATGCATTCCGATTCCTTTCAAAAGATCCTGTGCCGCTTGGATTTGGCGCGGACGGTTGGCTTCATCTGCTCAACGCGACGCACAACGCCTCTCATGTAAGTAGACCAGAAGGTCGGGTCAAATTGAGGATACGAAGACCCAGTGCCGTGCTGGGTGTTTCGTGATGTTCAAAATGACGCAGTGCATGCCGCGAATGAAAGAGCAGTAAGTAGCAATGCCGGAGAAGGAATAGATACGGTATTCACGAAAGATGGCTGGCCGTTATGGTTGGCGAAAGCGATAAATTGTAGGCGACAAATCTTAAAAAATGTGTAAAACGGTAACGGTGAAATTGTAGCTCCCCTAGTAAATTTGATGAGGGGGGTGAATTGTGACGTCGTGGGGTTCTGCCGGAGGCTATCTGGTCTTAGAGTATCCGCAAAGCCCTGACCCTTGCCTCGGCGCCAGCCATCTCGGCTCTCAGAAGTACCTGGGTAGGTGGGTAGGTAAATTACGTACCTAGGTAAGCAAGAACATCAAAACCTCGCCTTCATCTTTTTAACTACCTAACCCTTCGTCCCCCAGCGAACTCCTCCGGTCCCTTCTCGTTACCAGGACAATTCCTCGACCATCTTACTATGTCATTTCTCGGCGGGGCAGAATGCTCGACGGCCGGAAACCCTCTCAGTCAATTCACTAAGCATGTGCAAGATGACAAAACACTACAAAGAGATAGACTTGTTGGAAGGGGACCGGGTGGTCTGCAGGAGGGTATGCGGAGCCAAGGAATGGCACCGGGAAGTCAAGATCATGTGGGTACTCCATCGAGAGATCTCATATTTGTGGAGTTGGTATCTCTGGTGAAGGCGATGTTTACTGACTGTGCCATCTGTAGATGATGAACGACTTCATGCAGCAACAAGGCCAGATACCACAAGGTCCAGGTCCTGCTTCACCCTTTGCCATGGAGCAGATGCGGCGGGATTTGGAACAGACAACACAGCAAAGACCAACATCACAGTCACAATGGGCGTCTGAGTTCAATCCAGGCATAGAAGAGACCACAATACGACATCCTTCGCTACGCAACAATGGGTTTAACCCTGCCGAGTTTGCAAGATACCAGCATGTCCAGAACGGCGGCGCAGTAAGAGAAGCTCAAACAAAATCGCCACCAGCCATGAATACATACCAACGGCCGCTGGGAATGGGCTATAGCATGGGAATGAATGGGATGGGTATAAGCATGGGTATGATGCCTCAATCGTATAGCGGTGTGGGAATGCGGAAACCGGAGGTAGAGAGCAAGGGCAAGGGTCGTATGATTGAACTAGATGACAATGACTGGGAGACGCAATTCAAAGAACTTGAAACAAACCAGGAAGATCTCGAGATTCTCGACGAGGAAGCACGCGAAGCAATGGAGAGACAATTGAATGACTTGGACAGGTCAGTTCCCTCTGAGACGAACGATTTCGGGGATTTCGAGAGTTTATGGCGAGGAATCCAAGCTGAGACCGCCGCTGCTAGAGAACTCGTCAACGAAGAACGCTTCGCAGATGGTATGCACCTCGGTGACGATTTCGAACGTTTCGAAGGCTTTGATGGTCTCAACACCCACCTCCCAACCCAAGCCCCCGAACTTGGCAACTACCTCTTTGAGCAAGAAAACCCCTTCAATGACCTCCATGACCCTTTCAACGAAGGCCTCATCATCATGCGTGAAGGTGGCAACCTCTCCCTTGCCGCCCTCGCCTTCGAAGCCGCCGTCCAAAAAGACCCCTCCCACACCGACGCCTGGGTCCGGCTCGGCGCCGCCCAAGCTCAAAACGAAAAAGAATCTCCCGCCATCCGCGCCCTCGAACAAGCCCTCAAGCTAGACCCATCCAACCTCGAAGCGCTGATGGGGCTCGCAGTATCCTACACTAACGAAGGCTACGACAGCACCGCCTACCGCACGCTCGAGCGCTGGCTCTCAACCAAATACCCCGACCTCGCACCCAGCCCCGCCCTCTCCGGCGGCCCTGGCGACGACCTAGGCTTCACGGAGCGCCACCTCCTCCAGCAGCGGGTGACGGACCTCTTCATCGCAGCGGCGCAGCGGTCGCCGTCGGGCGACAGCATGGACCCGGACGTGCAGGTCGGGCTGGGCGTGCTGTTCTACGGCGCGGAGGAGTACGACAAGGCGATCGACTGCTTCAGCGCCGCGCTCGCGTCGTCCGAGGCCGGCATCGCGAACCGCGGCGACCAGCTGCATCTCCTGTGGAACCGGCTGGGCGCGACGCTAGCGAATTCCGGGAGCAGCGAGCAGGCGATTCAGGCGTATGAGCGGGCGTTGGAGCTGCGCCCGAATTTCGTGAGGGCGAGGTATAATTTGGGGGTTAGCTGTATTAATATTGGCTGCTACGAGGAGGCGGCGCAGCATTTGCTTGGCGCGTTGGCGATGCATCGCGTGGTGGAGAGGGAGGGGGCGGAGAGGGTGAGGCAGGTCATTGGGGATACGGGGGGTCCGGATGGGAAAGGGGTTTTGGATGAGAGGGAGTTGGAGAGGTTGGTGCAGCAGAATCAGAGCACGAATCTGTATGATACGTTGAGGCGTGTTTTTAGCCACATGGGGCGTAGGGATCTGGGCGATAAGGTGGGGCCAGGCATGGATGTGGAGACATTTAGGGGAGAATTCGAGTTTTGAAAGGACGAGGATGAGATGGTGCGAATGACACAGAGAACATGGCTCATGTGCTTAGACCTTAGAGCATCATACGTCCATAGAGAACTCAGAAGAGCGAGCGAATATTTATAGCGCATCGCATTCTTTTTCTCTGGATTCTCTCTGTACATACTGGTATACCTTTTCCATCAGCTCCCTGACTGAAGTCATTCTACCCATAGTCATAGTCGACCCCCTGACAGTCACCGCCGCTTCTCCACGGCCCCCCTCAGCACAGTAATTACCTCACCCGCATCCTTGGCTCCAAAGACTGCGCTTCCAGCCACAATCACATTCGCCCCTGCCTCTGCCGCTGTATCTACTGTGCTGCCAGATAGTCCACCGTCAACCTCTATGTCAAGCGACGGGTACCGTTGCCGGAGGGCGGAGACTTTGGGCATCATATCTGCCATGAATTTCTGGCCACCAAAGCCGGGCTCAACGGTCATGACAAGGACCATCTAGGACATTAATGAGAATAGAACGCTTAATGGCAATCAAATGAAGAAAGAAAGAAGGGGAAAGGTAGGACGCGAGGGTATCAACAGTATGCCAAGGGAAAGGAGAGATCATACATCTGGGACTTCGGATTTCTCTGGGTTGTCAAGGATCTCCCATAATACGTCAACGTCTGTCTTCGGTTTGATCGCAATGCCGGCCTGCATGCCTAGAGAATGGATATACTTGATCATATCTTTAGGGTCCGTCTTCGCGGCAGACGTTGTTTCCGGAGACTCGGCTGCAGTAGAGGAAATGGCGGCTTCGTAATGGAAGCAATAGAGGTCACATCCCGCTTTTTGGAATTCTTTCACCCATTTTTTGGGCTAACCTCGAATCATCTATATCAGCCAGCTCATCTCAGCAATCTGGGCTCCCCAAAGACGGTAATGTTTTTCATGCAACGAAAATGAACAATAGGTCATCCCGTCCAGAGCAAACAAAAATCATATCCATCCAAGGAAATCTGAAAAACGGAAAGTTTACAGAACGCAACATACTTCCGCAATCATCATATGACAATCAAATGTGCCCCTCCCCTTAGCTGCCGTCGGCCTCTCCACATGCGGTCGGATCTTGGAGACAACGGGTGGTCCGAAAGTCATGTTGGGCACGAAATGGCCATCCATGATATCGACGTGGATCCAGTCGCTGCCATCGCGCATGATACGCTCGCACTCAGCACCGAGCTTGGCGAAGTCGGCACTCAGGATTGAGGGATTGATGATGGCGGCTGGAGGCATTATTGACGGGATAAGGGAAGCGGGATTCCGTTGGAGGTTTGGCAGAGCACGTGGGCTGGCAAATCTCCGAATACTCGCCGAAATGTGTCAAAAATCGAGCTGGGAATTCTAGCTCGATGGATTTCCGGCGCCAAACTCAGGAGTGAAGTTTGCTCTTTTACTCGTATGGATATTGAGTTATTTGGAACCTCTGATCGATCCGACATTGTGAGATGACGTCGGCGGGGTACTTCAGAGCCCCACTATCGTACTCTATATCTTTTTCGTCGGGCAGAACCTAAAGATGGATATCTAGAATCTGCGCATGTCTATAAGAATATGCCTGCTTAAGGAAACTCGCGTATCTTCGAACTCTAAAATTTTGATATGGTAGCTCACTGCATAGACCCGTGCTTTTCTCCATTACCCCTGTGAACGCCTCTCGCTATGCTTCCGTAATCGTACCATGTCCCGAAGGATTGCAAGTACAGACGGCCTCATGCCGAGAAATTAATCGGCATTAATCAATGGACCATATGAGCCTCGTAGAACTCTGGATGCTCATTCTGCAGCATCGTTGTAACTCGCTCCACCTCCTCCGCCAATCCTTGCACGTTGGCATCCCATTTCTTTAAAGCACTCCCAAACGTGGTATCCCCTTGACTTTGACCAGCCTGTAACTTCTCGCCAGTTCCTTCTCCTCCGAAGAATACTACTTCTTCAATCTGGTCAATGTGGCCGGCTAAACGCCCTTGCTCAATCATCTTCGCCGCATCTCGCTCTGCACGCTCTCTGTCCACCCCCAGAAGCCCTGCCAAAGCATCAATATGGATATTGGCATATAGCCTACTAGCTGCCAGAAGATTGTGATCGAGGATAGCCTTGTCGAGGACCGTTGAGCCGTCCGCTGTAAGGGCGAGCTGATGTGGTTTTAGCTTGTCTGCAAAAGCCTTTACCTCTGCAGGCTCGAGCAATCGATCAAGGAAAATTTTCTCCAGGATCGCATGCTCTTCCGTCGATGTAGCCCGATCATCTTTGTATAGCCGTGCGAGCGTCCGAGAACGCTGAGGGCCTGCCGGAGCAAGGACGGCACATTTAATGGCTTCCGAAAGGGTTGTAAGACGCTCTTCCTCCTCAACCATCGGCTCCAGGCTGATCGCCAGGTAAGCTGAGCTGGCATCGAGGAATTGTCGCTGCGAGTCGAGAATACGCGCTTGACAGAGGTGGAAGTGAACACGGGTTTCCCGGTTCTGAACGTCTGGGAGAATATTTTTAACTCGATTGAGGTAGCCATTTGCCGAAGTAGGGTCTTCCTCCTCAAGATAGCACCGTACAATACGTATCCAAAGTTCGGCTTTGTAGTCGGCGGAGACACGACGTTGTGGGGAATCGAGGGTGATACTCTGGAGAACACGAGCAGCAGAAACGTAGTCTTCTTCTTGCTGGTAGGCTTGAGCAACGCTTTCTTTGATTGCTGTGTCTTGCTCTTCGAAGGATCCTGCTCTTGGATGTAGGATCTCGAAAGCGCGTTGACCAACTTCGACCTTGACTTCCGGGTTCTTAAGCTCCTTAAAGCACTCTGCAAACTCGGAAAGCAGAGGTCTTGATGCCACAATCCCAAGTGTATCCCCCAAGATCGACTCTATATAAGCGATGAGATTTGGTGCGAGAGTATCTGGCGTGGAGCTATCGAGTATTTTGCGCAGCAGTTGGCTGTACGATTGAGCTTTGTTTGGAGTATTCGACGATTCTAATTGCTGAATGGCCGAAGCTATTTCAGCCGATGCAAGGGGTGTCGAATCCATATTTCCGCACAATGCCGTCTTGTGGAGACGGAGTTTTTTGTTTCTGTGATATCAAGGAACAGAGTCGGAGCTGCATGATCGGGGAAACCGCCGGGGGTGAGGTGCGGATGCAGTGAGCTCATGTCGGGCAGAAGACCTGGACAAAACGATGGCGCCGCATGTGAGGCTCAATTCCGCATGAGCTCGTGCTACCTTACGTTAAACACCTTACCTAAGGTACTCACTACATCTCGGATTCTTGGAGCTTCTGCATCGCCTCTACCATACCGAGACAATTACACTCACGTCGCAGCACTCTGAGATCCCCGTGACGTCACGCCTACCTCGCTCTCATAAATCCGCCATCATGAACGGCATCGGCATCAAAGAAGAAGAGGGTCCAACCTTCAAGTCAGAGATGGAGGGCTACCCCTCAACCAATGTCGATGACGATGACGAGTATGAGGATACAGGAGAACTCGCTATGCCTCCTACCGGAAATGGGTTATGGTTGAGCAGAGTGCCAGACTATCTCTGGGAAGCTTTGTCCACTCTGAATGATGACGACGAGATAAAAATTGGTACGATGAGGATCTGGAATAAGCCAGATGGTGAAAAGGTCAGCATTTGGGATATGTCTACTTCTCGCGCAATTACTGATGGCTCTGATCCAAGGTGAAATTGGATCTTGACGAAAGAAGGGAATTTCAAGAGGTACCAAAGGCTTACGACTTACGTGTTGTAAACGATAAAGCGAAGAACACCTACGTCTTTTCGGAAAAGAATCAGCCAGGATACAAATCCCAGAGCGCAGGACAGAAGAGGGCGTTTTTCGGCGCAGGTTCTGAGTCTGGCCCAGACAGCAAACGAAGGAAACAGTTCGCAAACTCAATTCCAAGTATGTCGCGCAGTGAAGGATGCGCAACTATCCGTTAACAGAATGAACACAGAGCAAACGACTTTGGTTGGACCTGCCTGTCACGAAGTAAACTGCGTAGCGCTCGAAAACGCCGAGTACAGGCGACTGATGGACGAGCGGATGAGGAAGTTATTCCAGCCAAAGCATACTACTAGATTTCTCCAACCGGATCAGCAGAACGAGGCTCGACTGTTGTACAACAGCCAAAAGTCACAGATGCAAGGCTTCATTGTCAGTCCTGGAATCCTCAAATCTATTGCCTTCCACTAACAAATCTCACAGGTGCCCGCAGCCTGGAAGCCAAAGAAGTCGCAGGAGAACAAAAACGTTCGCATCTCGCAGGAAGATCTCATACCCTGGCTTATTGATTTATTTACGGAATACAAGTACTGGCCAATGAAACAACTGCGGGTCAGGACGAAACAGCCTGAGACATTCCTTAGGGATACCCTTCAGGAGATTGCGTACATGGTCAAGAGTGGTCCCTTTTCTAATTTGTGGACGTTGAAAGAAGAATATGTTACAAATCTCCCTGAAGGCACCAATATCAAGGAAGAGCGACCTCCTGACGACGAGGAGGAAGAGGAAGATGATGCGAATATGGAGGAGGTGAAACTCGAAAGATAAGGAATTATATCTTTCCGGATCTGGGAGAATGTGTTCAGTTGATATGCATTCCTTGGCGTTGGTCAAGCCACATGCGGTCAAAGGGACATTCGGTGCTTCTAGCGTTACGGAGTACGTGAGGTCTCCATGGCCTTTAAGGCGTATTCCTATCATGCTCTAGATTTTTTAAACTTCGCAAGCTAAGGCCGAAGTTTACAAATTTCGAGCTTCTTTCTGCGATGAAACCACCAGAAGTGCGCAGAATAGCAACGAAGGCTGGAATGAAACTTGTCGGTGCCATATCAAGGCAGCCATACATTGTGAGCTTCAGACATTTTACAGAGGGTCATCATGCGTGCATTGACACAAACAACTTACAAAGGTTTACGGATATGATCCCAGTAGGATATCGGAGAAGAATTAGTAGTAGCTTTTCTCAATGGGCGTTTCTTAGCACCCAATGAGCCGCGTGTCTGGACAAGACACTGAGCTAGCAATGATTATCTTGTTTTCGAGTCTCCTGTGCCCTTCCGACATTACTATTATTCATGACAACTTGTGCGGCAGTGCCAAATTCCGTCCGATTCCGTATAGCACGAGGGGCTCTTCGTTTAGTCTGAAAGACGTTGTGCAAAACGTGATTAGGGACGGCGGAATCCAAGAAACGGTACTCCGTAAAGCAGGCGTTGGCTCGGCTCAGCTTATTGTCTCAGTGCAACCCATCAATTCCTTCTTTCAAGAAAACAGCCCGAGGATGGGATGACTGCATCAAACGCCAGCCATGGGATCCCACTTCCTCCATTCTCGCCCAGCGCCACAATCGAGCACAATCGCGATGCACAGTGACTCGATGCAATGCGGTCTGAGGCTGGTGTGGAGGGCTTAAATTTATCTACGCAAGGCGTCACTGTGGTCATTGTCTTCGGGCATCCATGAGGCTGGGCCGCCGTCTCAGGCTGCTAAGCACGAATGCGATTACTGGATTTGGATGGAACTGGTGAGAAGCGAATCCTTCCCGACGCTTGCGATTCAGGCGGGAGCAAGAATCCCATCACGCTCATCACGCTCGTCAAGATCCTTGGGCCAATCTGCGAAGGCAAGGTCGGGCGAACAACGGCGTAGAGCAGGGATTCGCTCAGATTGGGCACTGATCAGCCTTCCCAGGATTGATTGGCTTGCGGGCCGTCGCGAAAGAAAGCCACCAAAGCCACGGCGAGGGAAGATGTTCTCGGCAAGTCTTTGGATACACTCGGTGCACTCATCTTTTCCCCCATGTCGTCATTCAACCCACACAAACAGAGGCACAATTCATGGCTGCAATCTCGGGCTCTCACCGTCTTTGGTCCGCATCTTCATGCGCCAGAGAAAGATTCGTCATCTACAATCTATCGTTGTGTCTTTCATGATATGCCGAGCAGGCGCTTGCAGCACAACATGACCGGTGCATAACCTTAGTAAACAGGCAGAAATTCATGTCAGATGCAGCGATGCGAAGCACTCCGATTGACCAAAGAACACGTCGGATGGGAGCATCTTTTCCCACGCGTGGAACAAGGAGGTGCTCTGTATCAGGCCGTGGCTCGTCTCGTCCCCCGTCTCGTCCAGATTGTCGGTGCCGTTCGGGCGGATCGCGAACTGCACGCTACGAGCCAAACAGCCCCTCATTTCACCATTTTTGTCGCCCAACATGCCATCAAGGTTTCCAGGCCAGAGAGCGGTGTGTTCCGATAGACTCACACCCTCTCTTTTCCCTGCTTTTTCGCCGCTCCTCTTCATGACACCATCGATATACTCATTCCACCCGCTTGGGGCGCAGAGGATGAGCGAAAGGCAGCGGGCTCAACAAACGCTCCTGCCAATTGGCACTACCACCACGGCCATCGTCTGATGCGGAGCGGGGAGCTGGCTGCAAACTCCCCCCTCTCCCACCCCAAGTCGGCAGTGGATAGTCAGACGGGGTGGCATTGATTGATGGGAATACCCGTTTTTCAATCCGGCACGATTGAGCCGTCAGAACGGGTCGCCAACGGACGTGTTCGTCTTTATAGCATTATGACACTTGCGGGTCAAGCATCGGGAAGTCAATTTTGGACGAGGTGTACTCTTGTACCTATTTCTATCAGATCGACACGATCTGCCAGGTGACACCGAGGCTCACGTTTGCCAATCTAGTCTAGTCTCAGTGGTGTACCTAGGTTCATCTAGGTTCCGGAGCGGCCCTTCGCTTTGGTCTGCCGCCGGTAAAATCAGTCATGCGCAAATCATCCCAGCGATGGGAAGCCAGCACCCCAGCATGGGGGTAACTGGGGGGAAGGCGAGGTACCCAGGTGGAGACTGTTCAGCCACGGATCACTTTGTTTTAGTTGCAACAGCAGCGGCGTGGTAATCATGACACGGCTGAGAGAGATGGAGCTTAACGTTAATGTGACGTCGCGGAAAAAAGTGCAAAAAAGGGCCCAGCAGCGTGGGCAAAGCGGTAGTTAATACCCTGACGGATATGGAGAGGTGCTCAAGAGCCCGGTCGCCAATATTATAGGGCGAGGGGAGGCTGCACAGTGCCCATCGCAGCCATTCACCAACGACTGGCTCCAAACGCACCTTGTCGTTTGCACGATGGGCGAGTACGGAGTATTCTCCTCCTCCTCCTGCTGCAATCATGGCATGGGGGTCGTGAGGTCCTAGCCGGTGGTGAATCGTGATCAGGACGTTGACATAGCCGGTTTGGGGAATGCGGGACTGGCGCTGAAATCCCCAAATCTCCAATCTCTAATCTCTCTCCAATCCCAACCCCCTCCCAGCAGTGAGTCGTAGAGTAGTTATCCGCCATCCGCACACCAGCAACGCCCAAACAGTGGGATCGGATGGTGAGGCCAAAAGCAAACGAACGTCCTCAAAGCAAAAAATAAGAAGCGTC
This sequence comes from Viridothelium virens, assembly GCA_010094025.1. Classification (NCBI taxonomy): domain Eukaryota; kingdom Fungi; phylum Ascomycota; class Dothideomycetes; order Trypetheliales; family Trypetheliaceae; genus Viridothelium; species Viridothelium virens. The sequence goes on along the minus strand of ML991882.1, from coordinate 34,207 downwards.
TCCCCATTGCTGAGGGGCTTAGGCGAGTGGATTTGGCAGGCGGCCCGTTGATTAACGTACGCACATGCAGGTGTACCCGAAAGTTCGCAGGCTTGCTGATTGAGGCAGCGAATTGCATCCCGGTCCGGCTGCAATGCATATTCTTCTCCACGGGATCTCACTCTAGCCCAGCGCTCTCCTCGTCGCTCCTCGTCTGTCTTCGTCTGCCCGCCCAGACCTGCCCCGGCGCCCCCACTCCAGTTCTCGCTTCGTTCGCTTCTTCATATTGCAAGCATCCCCCAGGCTTTCACCACTTCCCTCCGTCATCTTTCCGGACAATCTTTGCTCCTTTGATTCAGCCGCTGCGCATTGCCACCAGCAGTCGCGACGCCCTCTTCCGCCGCTCGTTCATCTTCGTTTCTGAGCTCTTCGAAGGAGTGTTTCATCGCTCCAGGCAAGGGCGTTGGTACCACTGGTAGCACTGGTAGTGTGAAGCTCCATCGGGACCGCCGACACACACCGCTTCCACGCTGCCCACACCGGTACTTGGAGCTGGTCACCCGCCATGATAGACCCCTCCACCTTTTCCTTCGCACCCCGTCCCGCTCCCATTTCCACTTCCACTGATCGCCGACGGCCCTCCCGTTTCACTCACGACGACTTTTCTTCCTCTCTCGACTGTGGCGTCGCAGATTCAGCCTCAGCCATGTCCCCCGCCAGCTCCCAGTTCCGGAGAGAGTCTTTCCCTGCCAGTGATCCAGACAGTGCGACCATCTACTCGCCTGACGGTGGGGGATGGGATGGCTCCAGTGCCTCAGGTCTGGAGAGGAATTCCAATCCGTCCAACCCCTTCTTTGACCCACACACAAATAACCCGTTCATGCGGATGGATGCATCACAGCAAGCTGTCTACGGGCAGCAACCCTCGGCTCCATGGTCTTTCGAGAACGAGTCTGGAACCTGCACGCCCACCGTACCTACGTATGACCACTTCGGGCAAGACTTTGAAAATGACAATCACCCTCCGTATTCGGCAGGTCTGGAGTCCTCGGGCATGTCGTCCGCATTTGGTGGCCTACCCTTTAATAACAACGTCCGACCCAGCTCAGTCTTCCAAGCACCGTCAGCCACCACCCCACTGTCGCCTCAAGCTCCTTCGGATTGGATGAACCTCGCCTCCCAAGATGCAGAGTCTCGTCCCTTCTCCAGACAGATGCGACGCCCGAGCTCTGCTCTCTCGCAAGCCTCAGCACTGCGTCGACGCGCGGCAGATGGAGGCATTCGCAAGAAGAATGCTCGTTTTGACATTCCTGAAGGACGTACCTTGGACACTATCGATGACCTCATTAAGAATTGTAGCAATGAATCGGACCTCAAGGAGTTGAAATCCCAGAAACGACTTCTTCGGAACCGACAGGCAGCGTCAGTAATCTCATTTCCTGGATTGGTTAATTTTATCCATGCTGATATTTGTGTACAGGCTTGACTCTAGGTCACGCAAGAAGCAATATACTAAAGACCTAGAAACCGACAAAAAGTACTACATGGAAGAGATCGCCGCTCAGAAGGAGATCATCGATAAACTGACCATGCAGCTCAACGAGTTGAAGATGGAAAGGGATCGTGAGTATGTCGAGTCTCAGGACGTCATTCGTAATTTGCAGTATGAGCGCGAAGAGATCGTTGCCCGACATACGCTGGAGAGCGGCGATCTTCGCAAGCGCGTATCTATCCTCAGCGACCAACTCAAAAGCCAGACCATGCCAATGTCTGCTGCTCCCAGCTCTGCTGGCTTCAATGATCTGGGTCTGGGTATGGAGTCACTCAACATGTGCCAAGACTGGGAATGGATGGTCGATCCCAACGGCATGGAACCGGAATCGACCGCCAATGTCAACTCGAACAACATGCCGGACATGCAACCCACCACCGACATGCAACACACCCACCAAGACACTGCGCTCGTCTCGTCTCGCAAGATCGATGGCGACAAAGCCGTTCCTACAGGCCTCCTCCTCATGCTACTTCTGTGCGGCGCCTTCGTCGCCTCTAAGTCCCCAGGCAACAACGCGCCCCCGATCCGCATGCCCGACGATGTCCGCGAAGCCTCCGCCCACGTCCTCGACAACATCTTCAAGGATGCCGGTGTCGCACCCACTTCCACCTCGGCGAACAACCTGCATGTCCACCGTGTTCCCGGCTTTGAGCCTCAGGCTTCTTCCTCTGCTGCAGCTGCCGGCATTGGCAATAGCAACTGGCTGCACAAATCGCACACCATCACTGGTGCCGAATTTGCGCGTCTCACTGGGCCGGCTTCCTCGCTCGACACCCTGCATCACGACCTCACGGCGCCAAGCAAGGAGCAAGAGGCCGAGCAAGTCTTCGGCATGACGCCTGCGCTCTACAACAGCCTCACTGCGCATCCAGATCTGATGAGCCACCAGAGCCAGGGCCACTCCATGCACTCGCCGCCACTGACCAACGAGGACAACATGTCGCCCTCACCGAACTTCGGCACTGGCGCCGGCAGCGGCGGTGGTGGTGGTGGAAGCGGCAGCGGCAGCAACCGACGCAAGATGCTCGCCGAGACGCTCGCAAGCATGCGCATGGAATCGAGCCGCGAGAACGCCGCGCAAGTGTACACGCGCAGCCTGCTATGGAACGAGATCCCGGAGAACGTTGTCCAGGAGTTCAAGCGGATTGTCGAGAGCAGCGGATCTTCGGTGACGGAGCTGGGGAAGGAGGATGGCGGCGGCGGTGACGGAGGAGGAGGAAGCAGAGGCTTGAGGAAAATGGAGACGTGAAGCACCACGAGAGAGAGAGGGAAATCCCTACTTCGATCACGACAGCAAATTTCGAGAGACGATTATGACGACCCCGGTCCTTTTTTGCATGCAATGCTACATGTCGCTTCTAATGAGCGCGCGCTTCGGCTACGTGAACTACGGCGATCCCCGAAGTTCTTGTCGTTCTTCGATCTGGTCGATCCTTTTTTTTTCCAGCTAAGGAGGGGGGGCAGGCTGGGATCATGGCCTGGAAGTCAAAATGATCCACTACAAAACAACCTTCGGAACGAGAAATTGCCTTTTTTTTTTCCCTTTCAACTTTGGCATATAGCCTACAGCACGCACAACGCTCGGCTCCAGTCTATATTCTGCTATCTCTGTGCGGGAGGCTTTGATTATACCGCTATATATATACGAGACGGCTTCATCAGCATCTTCTCATTATCTGTCTTATCCGCAAGCCTACATTCTCCTATGTTTGCGGATTCAACGGGATTTTGTCATGGGTTGATGTTTTAGCACAGCAAGCGAATTGAGCGATCTGTTCTTGCTTTCCTTTTCTTTTGGATTTTGGACTTATGTTCGGCGAGTTTGAATTTTTTGTGTCTTTTGCGCGTTCATTTGCCTTTTTTGCTTCTTGCTAATTATCTTTCTGCGTCCTAACGGATACGGCATTACGACAGAATGGACTTTTACGATGCGCTTGACGAGTTGACGACGAGTTGATGAGAATGCGAATTCGAGGATCACGAGAGTCAGAGAAGGAGATTCATTTCTGAGATTGATGGCTTGACGATGATGATGATTGTTTTCTATGTGCAGCGTTCTTCTTTGTTTCCATGTTGGACAGGATAGGCACACATATGGGCTATTTCTATTTGGCTTCCTTATGCATATTGTGGATATGGATAGGGATATGGATCGGACGGCAACTTGATACCAGAATTGTTTCTCCTCTTCCAAGCTTTATTTGATGGGTCTGAGAATTTTTCCTTGTCCGCGACTTGGGATCTTTTTTCGAACTATTACTCCAACTTTTGAGCAAAGGGCAGGGGAAACACAAAAATCGATGGACTACGGCAGGTCCAAAGTCTCGGGACGCTGCTGAGTTCCTTTGTTGTAGGTAGTCTCGCTTTCTATGTTGATGGAGTAATCAAGCGATTTGAGGTCGTTTCAATCCCCAGTTCCCAATTGCCAATTGGTTAATAATCTTCTACGTCCCTGTTGTCCGAAAAGGATCTATTCTACTGATCGTCGAAACAAATGCACCCTCGTTAAGAACTCACCGCTCATCAACATCCGACGTCGGCATTCCTCCGAAACTTCCGAAACCCAATGAATCACCTCCCCCCGTCTCGGCGCCACGCCCTCCCCCGGCTCCCCCTGGCTCCCCCTGGCCCGCCTAGTCCGCCAACTAACTACCCTATCCTACCCTACCCGCCTTACCACGGCCCGCCATCTGATTTTCTTATCTCATCTGACACCCCCTTCAGATCGCGTCGCGTCGCGCACACTATTAGCCGGCCGGACACCCGATTCGTAGCGTGTCAGCAAAGACATGCACAAGCACGGCACGAGAGCAGCAGTGCTGACAGGAGAAAGAGACCGGCGGAGGCGGGTATGCGGGAGTAAGACTGGGGAAGAAAACAAGATAGACGGTAATAAGCCGGTAAAATGGTGATGCTGAGGATGATGACTTGACTCGTGGCTAGCTTATATTATTCTTGGTTGGGGGGTTGTACTTGTCTTTCCAGATCCTGTTTTTTCACGCAGTCATGAGTCAGCTGGGGAGACGGTGAGATGAAGTAGATGTGATGGGATGGGTATGGTGGCATATGAATGGATGAATGGATAGATAGGAACGATGGAAAGGCCGAAAACGCTCAAGCTCCTGAATAGTAAGTAATCGGCGGTACTTCGGAGGGGCAAAGCGTGTGTAGAGCTAGGACCGATGGCCGCATGGGTGTGTTGATCAGGTGAGGTGTTCCAGACGGGAGAAAAGCGTCCTAGGTTGCCAAATTCGAGTGCTCCAAAAAGTGGTTTGAGTGCGATCAGGACAAATCAGGAATTGGGAAAATGGCGGAATTTGGACAAAAACGGAAGAATGTGGTCAAGCGACGGGTAAGTTCCAGGAGCGTGACGCGAAAAGATTGCTGAAAAGGTAAACAAAGATGGATTTGGTTCGGTGATTAGGGGGTATCGTGATGGTTGATCGTGTGGGGGCGTAGAAGTCGAGTTAGAAGTGGGAAGCCACAGACGCGGTGCCACGTGTAACGCTGTCGCGCATTCGGACCTATCCCCCAACCAAAAATAATGTAGCCGGCCAGATCCATCTTCACGCCAGACAGCTCTTTCCTCGTTACGGCAAGCCTAAGAGTAAGCTTGAATGTGAGATTGACAGACGTGTGGAGGGGTCGCGCTGCAACTCGACCAAGATGGTGGCGTTCGCATGGCGGCGCCCGGGGAAATACATTGCTCAGAGTTCCTATCGCAGCCAAGCGACTCCCTCAAATCCTCTGATCCTCTGTCCCGACGAATAGAGACGGCGAAACGGGACGTGCGATGGTGGGTTTGAAACACCAGCCCCGTAAACAAGTCATTCAGTCTCCGGCAAATTTTCTTTGCTTGAGGACGACTCGTAAGCGAGGCATTGTGGGATGGTTGGATAGTATTGAAAGCTGTCAATCATGTGCGAGTCCCACCATACGCAGAGGGCGGGTATCTGAGAAACCCTCAAACCCATTATCTTCCGATCGAGGCCGCAGATGGCGACCTGCTCCAGTAATCCAGTTGCAGGGAGACAGGCTTCAATCAATAGCGTACAGTCCAGGGTCACTGATCCATAGTATGTCCCGGTTGTCAACGTAGCTCAGGAGTCGATGTCCTCATCCGCGTCCATCCTCCGGTCGCTGATAGAGTTGGGCGTGGGTACAGGTCAAGAAGCGTGGGGGCACGGGGGAAAAGGTTTTAGGATGAGAAAACAGATGAATAATGACGTACCAGCTGTTACCCAATGTCTTTGCGCCCTTCTCTTCTGCGAGGCGTAAGTACTGCGCGGCTTTGAACTGTAAGAATGAGGCGCGTAGTGTCAGCCCTGTGGTGCGTTGATGCCCAACACGTGAGGCGCATATGCTCTAAGCAGGGCATTTGCAGGAAGGATGCATATAACAAGAGTGGGGTAAGGGTACACGTTGTTTCCTTTTTTGGCATCGTATGATGGCTTTTTGGATGGCAAGATTGGGCAGGTTGTCGTAACGCCCAAATGTTTCGAAACATGCAGAAACCATGGAGTTGCTGTCAAATACGATCTCCGGATCGTGTTTCAAAAGTGCCGAAAATGCCCATGACGACGAGATACGTCAGGGTTGCCCTGAAAATGAACCACGGCGGCGATGTAGATGGAATTTGTGGAACACGACAATGAACTTCACGAGAAGTGACAGAGACGTACCTTGTCTTTTTTACCACCAAATCCCTCCAGGTAACACCACGCGATTTCGTTCATGGCGTCCGTATCACCAAGATTTGCAGCTGTCTCGTAGTACTTCCTGGCCGCTGCCGGGTCCTTTGCGATACCCCATCCGTTTCGGAAGCAATTCGCGAGTTCGAAGATGGCCAGAACCAGCTCGCCCTTGGCAGCACCGCCCTTCTTCATCCCCGCGTTGAGAGCTAGGGATTCGACTTCGGCGCTGTTAGAGGCAGCCAGAGAAAGGAACGTGATGGCGCGCTGGGGAGCAGGTTCGCATCCCCAACCATGCCTAAGTATTGTTCAACAAGCCATTCGGTAGACTATCGAAGGGAAACGAAGCATCAATCTTCTTCCCCTTGACAACGAAAGCAACACTCACCTCAGAGCCAACCCATACAGCACCTGACTCAACGCATTATTCGCGCCCTCCGGATCCGCCAGGATGCCAAAGATCTTCGTCGACCGCTCCAAATCCCCCTGCTCGTGCAACTCAATCGCCCGCTGAATATTCGCATCCCCCACCTCATCGCCAACACTCCGACTTCTGCTCCTGCTCCTCCCACCAGGCCGCACATCCCCACTGATCGCATGCCTCCCCAACCCTCCACCACCACCACCACCACCTCCTCCTCCTCGCCCTTGCATCCCAGCCTCCCCTCCTGCTCCTCCGACCCCAGCACCCTCCCTCTCAGCCGCCCTCCCCCTTCCCCCATCCAACTCCAACCCCGCCGTGCTCTTCGCCAACACCGTCGCCCGCTCCTCCCACCGCGCCTGGCCCTCCTCGTCCCGCACATCCACCGCCACCGCGCCCGCAGGCACCTCCGGCAGGTCCGCTGGCAGATTCACGCTGCTGACGCTGCTGCTGTGCGAGTGCGAGCGCGAGTGCAGATGTAGGCGCTCCGAGAGCTTCCGCTCATGCTGCGGTTTGGTTGTGGGCGGTGTGAAGTCGTTTGGGTCGCGGGGTTTGGTGTCGTTGGGTTGGACATCTGGACGGACATTGGCGTTGGCGTTGGCAGCGGCCGCCGTAGGAGTGGGAGTAGTTGGTGCGGGAGGGGTTAGGGATTTGCGGAAGCGGGAGGTGAGTCTTGATGAGGAGGATTTGTGGTGAGGGGATGAGGTGGGGTGGTCGTCGGGGAAGGAGGGTGGTTCGATGGTTTCTTGGAGGTCGGTTGTCGTGCGGAGGAAGGTGAATTGGGGGACGTCTGGCTGTGGAGAAGCGGTGCTGGCGCTTTGTGATGAGTCGCTAGATAGTTTATCTTTCTTCTTCAGGAGATCTCTGAGAGGCATGGCGAGCTCGAGAGAGAGTTGGCCGTGTGCTCGGAGAGCAGATTCGTATGAGACAGCTCCAAAGTATAGACAAACGTCGAGAAAATCGCACGATCGACCAAGAGCAAGCTAATTGACCTTACGGATGGCGCTATATCTTCTTGGACCGCCAAGAAAGGATGTAGCTGAGCGCATTGGGGCGCAGCTGCTGGTATAAGAATGTTTTGGCCCGGATGTAGAGAAAGATACCGTATGCATGGCCCCCACTGCGACTCAGCCTCATGCCTCGTGCAATTGACATGGTTGTCAACACCACGTCAACCACTTCCTCATGTGAATGTAGAAAACCATTCATGCTTTACAAACATATGTGCAACATTATTGTCATACTATCATCTACACTCAATTATTGGAATTCAAGTTCGGCACGCTTATTTTTTGCAAATACATGTTTGGATTAATGAGCTACATTAAGCATAAGGTAGCTTGCTAGGGCATAGCAGGCATGACACAGTAATCATGGGTTTTTCCGACTTCGAGTTCTTCCGGGCCTTGGTCAACACCTTCGCCATGCTTGTATTAGAACAGACAGGAAAACCCCCTTTCTTCATCGAGATTGTGCATTATCCTCAATCCTGCCGGACGAAGGCCACTGTAAGACTGCTCGCGGCTAAGAATTGATGTGAAGGAAACTGATTGTGCATTACCCCCAATTCTGCCGGACGAAGACAGTTGTAAGACTGACTGCGGCTAAGAATTGATATGAAGGGGATCCGTTGCACATGCCATTGTCGTTGTTAAGGGAGCTTACAGAGTTTGCTATTCAGAAGCGGACGAAGTCATGCTGGTGTGATATTTCGTGTTCTGGCCCGCCACCCTGTCCTGTCATGATTACTTCATCCTCAAGATCGTCAGAGTCGACATCATCGTTGTCAATTTGATCATATTCCTCATCACTAGAGAAGTCGGATGTACCGTCGTCTTCTCCATCGGCTTGTGCCGCGGTAGTTTTCCTGAGCTTACCAGCTCGGTCGACATGTGGCAGAGGACATTTGAGATTGCGGCAGATACCTTTGTTAGTATAGTCTGGACATTCATGGACATGGCGATCGGGGCAAGAGGTGCCAGCTTCGCAGTACCCCAAAGTTGCAAAGGCGCGGCAAACAGGAGCGCCAGCATTGACGTGGACATGCGCATAGCGACATTCGTCGTTGAAGCATTTACCGCGCAGAAAATGTACACAGGCTGGCACACGATGGGGATTGGGATCATGGGACAAGTCACAAGCATCTCCTGCTTGGCATGAACCTTTTTGAAGGAAGTCCTTGCAAATGGCGACTTTGTGAGGATCGTGGGTATACAGACATTCGGGTCCGTGAGGGCAGTAACCTAATCACAGAGCGTCAGCATTGTTCAGTCCGGCCCCAAGACGGTTTTTTGTTTCGTCATTCCAGTCCTGGCACGCGCACTAAAGGAAGAATACCAGTCGATGTGAACCTCGCGCAGAGGTCAGCCCTTTTCTTGATCCGTTCCTCCCTAGATAACTTTAGCCTGAAGAATCATCCAAACTATCAGGGCATGGTCAGCAGAGTCATCATACGGGTTTTTCTTGACCAGCCCAGAGCGATAGAGATTGCCGTTTTTGCTTCGCAAGAAAAGCACCCCACCAATTCTCGTTTGTTTAGGCGTTGACCTCGCGGTGTTTGGATTACCTAGAATAAGTCAGATGGAACAAGCGCCCTTTCAGAGTGAGCTTACCGTCCATGCGGTGTAACTTGCTACCATCACTGGATATGCGGAAACGTATGTTGTTAACTTCGATCTCGTGGTTGAATACGGCACTCTGTGTCAGAGCATGCTCAGCTGCGAAGTGTTTCATCAGTTTCTTCTTCTGGCGCGCATTACGTTCGATCTGTTTCTTCTGAATCGTCTCACTGATAGCTTGCATTCGTTCTTGGGTTTTCTGCTCGAAGACGGCGGTATTGATGAGTTGATTGTGGCGATCACGTTTGGTGACCCAACCTGGTGTATCTCCAGCCTCAGAGATTGGCTCTGTCCGATCAGACGCTGGCTCGGCAATCGAAGGGGTCGGAGGGGGACCAGGATTGTTTATGACCAGAGTACGATTTCTGTGCAATGCTTGGTATCGGCCTCCTCGTGCGCGCGTTATACCATATGGCGTTCCACGGTGAGGAACCCACTGACTGGCTCCTCCTCGGATCTGAGGGTTTTCGGGAGAGTTCGTATACCTCTCTGTTTGCTTACGCATCTTGATTCGCTCTGGTAGGGTTAGACGCGTTGTAGGGAGTGAGGTTTGCCGGCGCTATCTACCTCTGAGCGTGGCAATCTTTGCTTTGAGTTCTTCATCCTCCGCCATCCTGTAAGAGTGTTGAGGATTTGATGCCAAGCCTATGTAAGGTTAGTTGTCTACGCGCCAGGAAGTCTACACTCGTCTAAAGCGACCACCAAGGATGAATTAAATGACAAAGGAAGCGGAAGCGGAAGCAGAAGCAGAAAGTGAAGTCGGGAGCGGCGCGGAAAAGTGGGTTGTACTAGACTAGGTAGGTGGCGCTATCAAGGCCCGTGCTTCTTGTGGCACCTTCGCACCTTGGCATCACCGCATCTTGGCATCTGAAGGTTTCCCTCAGCCCTCACCCGTGAGAGGATTTACACCAGCTCATTGTTCCTATGGACCCTCTATCACTTTACATCTATGGACACATGTCTACTGTACCACCACAGAGAACCATGCGATCTCATGATTACCTAAATACTCTGACTATCTCGAAGCGAAAGCAGATCCACAGTGGAAATTTACCACTTTCCCCGGATCTATTCGCAACGGCTCAATTATTTATTTCAAGACCTGAACTTCAAAGTCCAGAGTGACTGAGCAGGCAGTTCAAAAGCAACCGACCCGTTCGTCACCGTCGGCAAAGGATCCACTACCGTCCAGTCATCCTCCGGCGTCGTTTTCACCGCCGTTTCCAGCACGGCACCATTGCCTGGACTTTGCAGGGTCAAATTATACGAACTTGTCTGATTATTCATGAACAGGACACTCAACGAGGTACCGTTTACCGACTTGGTAGCCAACGCGTTGACGCCGTCCGGAAGCTGGTCTTGCGCAACGTCATATCGCACTGCACCCGGACGATGGAAATAGCTGAAATGCTTAAGCATGAAGGCACGCTTCGTCAGGTAAAGGTTATAGTCTTGCGTCTGGTTGTAGTCACCATCGATATAGATCAGACCGGAATTGTATCCGGCTGTCTCATTGATGGCTGTCGCGCATGATGCATTGACCGTAGGAGAGCACGGTAGGTTAGTTACCGCAGTCCACCAATCGAAAGACTGTGCCTGCACGATAGTCAGAAACTGCCAGACGTACCGTGCCACGATTAAAGCATTGGTCATGGTGGGATCGTATTGTGCTCCGAAGACACTGGAGCCCGATCCGGCATTGGTTGAGCAGCACGTTTCTGTGAACTTGACTGGCGGCGGCGCATTGTTGGTGAGGTTCAGCACGAGATCATAGTACTGGCTCAACGCTTGATCATCGGGATAGTCGTAGTTATGGACAGCAATATTGGATAGGTAGGTTGCCGCCAATGGAAGCCAATCGGGATATTCTGGAAAGGCTTGCGTGGTGATCTGGCTCGTCTCGTCACCAACAATGTCTACTTTGCTTGCTGTCGAGTTGTTAGACAGCGCGGATTTGATGGCGGCGAAGGCCTGGGCCCGGAGATCTGGAGAAACGGCCATCCCCTCTTGTCCGCAATCGGCGCGATTGTTGTCAGGTTCATTCATTGGTGAGATATATGAGATGTTAATCCCCTGTTTCGTCCAGTGGGACAACACAGTGTTGATGTAGTTGGCGAAGGCCGGAGTTTTTGCAGCGGTCAAATTCCAACCACATGCTGCACCGTTGTCAGATATGTTGGAGGGTGCGGCATTGATGAAGAAGGTAATGAAAGGAACGCCGGCAGCCTGTGCCATATTGAGAAAGGTCACCCCGGCTTGATCCCGGGACCAATCGTAAGTGCCGTTTCTGAGCAAGAAAGACTCCACTCTAGAACCAACGGTGGTGACCTCTTGTGTGTCATTACCGCCATCTCCACCCATATTATATCGATAGGATGATAGGTAAAGGCCATTCTCTGAGAAAAGCAGATTGCTCAGATTCTGTTGGACCTCGACTGGGAAATGGATGAGATCATTCGGCCACCATGCTCCTGACGCCCCAAAGGAGGTTATACTCTGCTTTGGAGATGTATCAATAGACACTGAAGATGATTGCGGTGAGCATACTCATGATGGGCTTTTTTTGAGATGGATGACTGACCAGATGACTGGGTACTTGCCTTAGCAGTGAAAAGGCAAAGTGCCAAAAAAGATGAATACAAGGCTGATATCATCATTCTCGATGGAGGAAGCAGAAAGCAATCGAAAAGAGGAAATTTAGGGAAAATGCTGTGCCCCACCCATTTTCTTGTACCTGCATACGGCCTATTCTACGTTATCTAATACGAACGGGAGCTTTACCGAGGTGGAGTCCGCTCTTGAATACCCCGTCACCGAAGTTACTTGCCAAATCAGGAAAGTCCTCACAGACTCTGTTCTACCTCTCATCCTAAGATTTAGGCACAAAGAGTGTAGCCTCATGTTCCTGGATATCAAAATACTTTTCTCAAATATTAACCGGTCTCCGCTGAGTGACTATCGGAGTTGCTTGCATATCCTCCCGCAAATCCTCCAACCCTTCTGAGAAAAGATCACCCGAAACTTTGCACCGTCAACTTTCGGAGCCTATTTCGATAAAGTTTCAATTGGGAGTCAATTTCAATACAGTTGAAAACCCCTGTGTCCATCTCCTATTCGGAATCATCAAATCGACGAGGGGAAAAGCGAATACATGTTGCAGAGCGGAATCTGCATTTCCAATCAGCACGCTCGTATGAATACATCTCAATGTTCTTTATCGCATTACTCTCGTGTTCCAATACTCGCGTTTATTCCTATAGTGAAGTCACAACTCCGGTATCAGCAAATCATATTGTCCTTTCATACCTACCCTACGTGTCTCCCCACGCGCAACACACAAACATCACTCCTCCACCATAATCTCAGCAAAGTCCTTCATTTCCACCCTTGGCCCTTTCTCAGCCCCTGCCCCAGCAACGTCACAACCACCTCCCTCCCTCCCGCTCCCAGCTTCCGCTTCACACTTTCCAGATCCCCACTCGGCCACCAATTCATATGGAACGGGAAATCCAGCGCTTGCCTCGTCACAACTCGATGCGTCGTCCCCGGCTGCAACTTTTCCAGCTTCGTCCTACATAGCCAGAGCCGTCTTTTCGGATCCGGCCTGTAATTCGTCGACAGATCTTCGATGTCGAAGCTCGGACTGATGTCCACGAGCCCAAGTTTGATTGCCTTGGTCAGGGGTTTGTCCGGGTTGAGCGTTAACAGCTCGTTTTCAACACTACCTAGGTTGATCATGGCGGTTTGGGAGCGGAGACTGTGCACGATGGAGAAGGGGACGCGCGAGTTGGTGGAGGCAGACTCGAGGATACAGGTGCTGGTGTAGGATCTGGCGACGGGAGATAGGAAGTGGTTGACTAGGTAGAGAGTAATAGGCTCGGCGAGCTTTGGGAGGCGGAGGGTAAGTGTCAGCTCGATGGGAGTCTCCTTGTAGTTCTCGAGGGTGAGGGAGGACAGAGCAATGGAGGAGAGTGATACGGAGGCACTAAGATGGATTTGAGGCTCCATTCATGACGCAAACTGTGACAAGTGGAACTGAGAAGACCAGTGCAAATGGGGTATTGTATAAAGGAGATGGAAAAGTCGTTTCTTGTAGGGAGTATTGGGCAGCAGAGAATTTTCGGCTTATACGTGTGTCCAGCTCTGCCGGCGACCTGCTAATCAAAATAAAGCAAAGCGTCACTTGCAACATCATTCAACGTCTCTTGAATTTGACTGGTGCATTCGGCTGGAGGAAAGGTAGGAGATCGACTGCATTGGAAGAAAAACATCACTGATGTCGACGGTGCTATCCATCGTCATCAGGCACGTCAGTGGGACGATATACCCGCCGGTCAGCTGTGTCTGGTTACGAGACCAGCACGCTACTATTGCATCTTGTTTGCCATTTACTTATAACAGCGGTTGAGACCTAAGTCTTGATATGTCTCGAGGCATTGGCTCCTGGACCTTGCGCTCTGCCCTGCAAGCGCTTCTTTCGGAATCGTTGGAGATTTTTCTATGTGCGCGGATACTGCTCCGTCGTATTAGAATCCCATTTCTGCAGGCGAGAAGGTCGTAATGATACCTCGTGACCCTGAGGCGACGTGCGAAGAGTGATAGCGTCCGTTTCATCCGACCTTGGAGTATCATTTCTGGGTTCTGATCGCTCCTGGTCGAGCACTGGAGAAGACTCCCGTCTTATGCGGGATTCGGATTCTACGATTATCACTTAGTTACGGCATCATACTGATATCCAAGTTCTTACCATAGTTAGTCGATGTCCGTCTTTTTTGGGTCTTAATAAAAGTTACAATGTCGAGCAAGGCAGCGGTAGCTGTGACCAAGCTGTAAATGAAATTAATGAGCAGGCTTAGGAGATTGAGCAAGGTATTGGTATCCATAACCACAGACATTAAAGTCAAATCGCTAGAATAAGTTTGTGAACGTTCTGATATTAGAAAAGCGAGTTGAATCAATTTCTATGAATGACAGACCATAAAATCACCCGTTCTCGGTCAGAATATGCCTTGGCAAAACACGCAGCGAGGTTTTGGAGTGAACCAATAGCAAACATGCAGGGAGGTTTTGGAGTGAACCAATAGCATACATGCAGCAAATCTGCGAGAGTATGTGTAGATCCTTGAATGCCTGGCGGAATGGGCAAACTGACTGGTTGAAGCTGTGCAAACCAGGACGGCGGTACCAAACATTGATTGGTATTGATTTTGGTAAGCCTGGTCAACGCCTACAGGGGTCTGTCGCGATGTTTTGGAAGTGGCCAATCGGCGGGATAGAGAAGGTATACATCTGTCCAACCACAAGCTTTTGAGCCCATCTGGGCGCGGCAGCGCAAGGCAGCACTTGTCCACTGCCCTGTCGCAATGGGCTGTTGCGCACGAACCATATTCTAGGTAGGATGCAGCACGTAGAGTAACCTGTACGATAGTCCGTGCGCAACAGCCCAACAGCGCAGAGGATAAAACCTTAAAAACTCCGTATCTCACTTTCATACATCCTTACTTCGATTTTTTCATTGCCTCCTGTTAGAACTTCTAAGTCCTTAAGTCTTCGACTCCGTCTTGTTTTTCTTTGTGGGTAGGAGCTGCTAAACCACCAGCTACCAAAGTATTGGCAGCCTCTTTTGCCCAAGCAGCCCATTTGAAGATTGAGAGGAAGTTCGTTATTTATATAGGGCTCGACAGTAAAAACTTTGAACCCAGCAAGGTCTTGAAAGACCAATGATGCTTAAAAATCAGATCTCTGACCATGATTGGGAGACGCAGAAAGGGACCATTACGTCTCTGTACGTCGGGGAAGACAAGTCATTAGACGATCTCGTCACGGAAATGGGCGATCGCGGGTTCAGAGCCAAAAAATGACAGTTTGAGCGGAAGCTTCGCGTGTGGAGAATCACTAAGAACCTTCCTGCCAAACGATGGAAAGCCATTGTCGAGAAGATCAAAGCTCGGGAAGCAAGGTCGAAGGCAAGTAATGTATACCTCTACGGTCAGAGATTACATTCGCCAAAGATCAACAAAGCCATTCAACGATATGACTTGCCGACACTATGTCCTTCTCCAAGCCCAAGTCAAAGTGACTTGGAGAATATTCAAATTTCGACCCCTACGCCACCCAACTGTGCAAACTTACCATCACCCATTCGAATCATCAGCGAGGACGCAGATGAGTGTGTTGGAGTCGGTCAGAACTTAGCGAAGCCCTTTAGTGTGATTGTCAATGACCATCAACCGTTTCTCAAACTTCGCTACAGGCTTAGGAAGTTCTGCGACCTTCCCTTGCAGCCTACGGTCCAGCTTTTTAGCGCGCGTTGGCTAAGGGAGATTGTGCCCTGTGTTGCCTACCAGATATCTCCATCTTGGGCTAAGTCTTGTCAATCGCGGGATGTCTTTGGCTCTGGTGATACTCATGTATTGTGGGCAACCTTCCTTGAGCAGCTTGTCCATTTCGAAGTCCCCACAAGAATACCAGATGCAAGTTCAGTTGTCGACACTTGCTTATGGGTCGTTGAGTTTATTGTGATTGGTTCTGCGAATGGACTCCTGAGGCCTTACATAAATGAGTCAATATCATGGCTCATGGAATCCGATAGCAACATCCTGGACGGATTCCTTCGAAGTGTACGCGACAACAACTTCTACACTCTAGTGGACAGAATTCTAGATTTACGGACAGTTGCTACATACTTATGCTCAGCGCAAATGCTATTGAGTAGCATCATGATCGAAGACGAAGACCTGTTTAACAAGCTCCTTGCAAAGAGAGTACCCCTTGATGGAACTCGACAAATTCCTTTTGGCTGGAATATTTCTGCCCTTCACATGGTCGTTATGAAACGAAATGAGAAGTTTGTCCATCGACTGCTGGAAGCAGGTATCGATCCGGACGGTTATGTCGAGGGCAGAAGTATTCATGTAAGTTCAAAACCATTATGTTTCTCAATGAATATATACCAAGGAGTCCGGGCAATACAAATTCCTGATGCAATTCTTGAGGCTGTCTTAGAGTCAAGACGGAGGGTTTATCAGACTTCCGACTGCATCGAATACTTGGAAACGTTGATTCTAAGAGCTTGGCAAGCAGACGCGACCCAATGCTTGGCTTTTCTTAAAAAGTATTACCAAAAATTCAATGCAGCCCAGACCTCTGAGAACCTATTTGCTGTGGTATATCAAGAAGATCAAGAAGACAACAACGTTTTACTGGCGACTCTGCTCACCAAAGCAATTCGGAGTGGTGCATTGACGAAATGTGACTATTTTTGGCACGTCTGTCTCAACCGAATCATTTCGACCCGCTGCGACTCCTTGGTGACTACGGTCATCCGGCATTGGCAGTGGGTCGATCCAAAATTTCGGAGCTTCTTTATTAGGTCCTTTTACGATGATGGCAATTACGTTTTGAATTTACCAATCGAATTGCCTGGTAGCCTCTACTTGCTCTTGAAATTGGCTGTGGAGCTTGAAGACACCATTCTATCGCACGTTCTATTTGATCAACATCTTTTCCTCTTTTTCGAGGATATTACACAAGATCTGGACTCGAATTCGACAATTGATCCACTGGAGATCGAATCGCGGGCGGCTTCGAAAACGGCCGTATCGTCGACGCCTCGAAAACCCTACATGATGGCAGCTCAATTGATCTCAGAAATGGAGTTCTATGGCGTTACGTCTTGGCGGAGCATCCTCTACCGTGTTTTCGAACGGGGGATCTCCGATCCCGATGTCGGTATCGCAGCCATGGAATTGGTGATCGATATGTGGCGCTTGGCATGCCCTCACAAGCGATTGAAAGGCACCTTTGAGCGAATTCTTAGAGACATTATCCTGCCAGAACCGCCAGTCAACATTGAAGCTTTCAAATGTGTTCTTAAGGTTTTCATACAACAAAAATGGTGTATGGATTGGTCGAAAATCTACGGCTCTAGCGAAGACTTTTATGGGTTTGAAGGCGATCTGCTCACGATCAAGACACTTACTGAAGCGGGTTTGCCACATTCCAAAAGTTTATTACTCGCATGTATCAGTGGAAACTTCGCGGAGGAGAACGTGTTGTATCTCCTGCAGGCGAACCCCAACCTAGTCCATGAGCTCACACTCTCCGATCTTTCACGCTGCTTTTGCTGTTGCCACGACGATTGTTGCGCCAGAATAGATGGCCAAAGCCTGGAGTACAATGATTCCACCAGAGAATTTGTACACGAAGACTTTGCCGACGTTTTGAAAATATTATTCGACTACGGCCTGACCCTACGGGTTGAATGGCACGATTATCTGGTCTCAAGGGATCCCAAATATTTGAAAATCTTTGCATTAGGATATCCATGCCCTTTGATATCCATGCCCTTTTTGTTCGTCCATGCGAAGCTGTTTACGTCCGATGTATGCAGCGGTTACCATGAATGATACAACCCTGTTGAAGGAGATGATCCACGACGGATTCAATATCGCTAAATCATCGAACGCAGCAGTCTGTGTCTCAAAAGCTGTACCGCTGACCTGGGCGGTTTGCAATAGGAGACCAGATGTTGTTGACGAGTTGTTGAAAGCAGGTGCTCAAGTTGATGCTTACGGATATACGAATGTCTTTGGCTCTCAAACTTGCACTGCAACGGCCTTACAGATTGCTTCAGGTGTTGGCAATTATGATATGGTGTGCAAGCTTTTGCAGGCTGGAGCAGATATAAATGCGCGCGGAGGTATGAAATTGGGGTGTACTGCACTAAGCGCTGCGTCTATTAATGGAAGGCTGGACATTATTCATCTACTAATCACGAACAATCCTCATCGGCAAAAGCTCAAGTATGAATGCAGACGAGCGGCAATTCACGTTCGATACGCTTCACATAACCAAATTGCGAGGATATTAGAAGACTTCGTTACCTCTCTAACCGCAGAACTTGGAAGACATGAAATAGATGATGGAATTGATGATGTATACGCGTGCTATGTTAAGTCTCATTCCGACTGGATCCGAAGCATAATGTGCTCAAAGTGCCTGCATCTGAGATCGACAGAGCCGAGGAAGTGGTTGGCCTCGGTCTTGTATTTCGGAAATGTTTTGCTCCCTGACAAAAGTGGCTTCAGGCTGAAACGTAGATTGGATGAAGATGAAACTTTGGAAGAGATCGAGGATCTGCTGGAGCGCGAAGAAGAGCAAGAAGAAGAAGAGGAGGAGGGGAAGGGGGAGGAGGAGGAAGACGTTGACACAATAGACAATTGGCGGTTAGATAGTAACGAAGAGAAGAGTAACCACGGTGACGAAGACAGCGATCACGAAATGGAAGCGGACAAAGTATTTGAGGGTTGGGAAGATTTCATGGACGTCGATATGTTAGGGCAGTAATCGATGTGGAAGGAAGGCTGAGATAGAGTGTATCAAGAGAGGTCTTTAAGGTTCATTTTATGTACGACTTGTGCTTTTGTCTTCTATAGAGGTAGTTGCTTCGGACTTGTAATATTTAGAGCGACCACATTGATAGTCATGTAACTTGATCTCAGACTCGTATGGTTCTGTCCCCTGGACATAGAAGCCGGAGCCATTCTCCATCCTGTGATTCCTCGTTGCGCCGTAGACCTCTTCGAAGGATGTGTCAATACCATCATGCGGAGAAACAATGCCCTCTTCGCACTCAAGATCCACTAGCACAAGAACCTGTTGAATACAACACTGGCCTGTAATATTGAGGATAATGATTTCAACACAGAGTTGAGAATTAAAAGTGCGCGAGGTGACTAAATCATACAATACTATATTTCGGAGCATCCTGTTGTCCGAAAGACTATCCAATGAAAGTGCATGACGTCACGCAAAATACGCGGCCGCGTTCACCTCTTGGATTTTTCTTTTTTTAATCATGACCGCTCCAGTAACTGCCGCTCCTCAATTCTGCTCTCTTTACTGATGAATACTCTATAAACTCCTTGCTTACTCACTCCCGAAAAAGGAAGAAGGAAGACCCTTGACACAGTTGTAATCTTAATTTTGATTTAAGCTATCAGACTTACTTGTCTTACGAATAGTCCCCAGATCAGCCAGCTCCTATGGCTACTAGGCAGAACTGTGCGGAAGCATGGAAAAGAGTTTAACCTTTATCATGCAGACTCGTCGAATCTACAGTTTAAATCGTATTTTGGAAATTCCATGATGGACCCTACACATGTATACCTTCTTGCCTCAAGAAGTGGCCTATCTAAACCAGCGGACACATCGTGGGAGATAAAACTTTTGCAGCCATGATGATGAGCCAGCCATAAAAGCAGTAGAAGTAATATTCCGTCTTAAAGCAATCGCGTCATCATTGAATATCTGATGACCGTGCAGCAGAATAAATTTCGTTTACCAGCCATGAGACATTTCTACCTTCGTTTTGTGCTTGGAGAATAAGCTTGACATTAACACTCGCTATATCTATAGAATAGATTGTTATTCACTTGACCCACACAAAATAGACAAGAGCCAACTCCTTAGTCTTACATAAACCATCCAACGCCATACATGGATGCAATGCAAACGAATCTAACACCCGACCATTCCAAGTGTAGAAGCTCTCTATACAGGCTCCTCTATCACAACCACCACAACTACCACGATATCATCCACCTTACCCCCATGATAATTCTCATTCGGAAACCGCTTCTTCACCTCCTTCGCAAACGGCCCATCCCTCCTCAAATCCATGCTCGCATTCTTCGCTGCCCCAGCAATCAGCACCGCCAACGTCTCCTGCAGCTTCCCCCCCGACGCCTCACTCGACGCCCCCGGCGTATACGTCAAATACCCCAACCGCTCCCCAGGCTGCACCCCTCCCCCACTCCCTCCCTTCTCATCCCCGCTCTTCTCCACCCACCCGCCATTCCCCAGCAACTGCCGGCTCGCAAGGTTGAGCGTATCCTCAGGGCTCAGATTATCCCAGACGCCATCGGATGCGAAGACGAGCACGTCGCCGTGTTGCAGCTGGTGCGAGGTCAGGTCGGCGTCTTTGGGCGTCTCGGAGAAGCGCGTCACGCCGAAGACGGCTTCCTGGACGAGCATCCGCTTGGGGACTTTGGAGAGCTGGTAGGGCGTGTTGAAGGCGTGGGTTTGGGCCGGGGAGTGGTAGCGGACGGCGTTTTGGCGGAGTTGGAGGAAGCCGGAGTCGCCGAGGCTGTGATCGGTTGGATTCGAGTTAGCGTTTTGCTGGGAGGTGAATCGGAGTAGGGATGGGGCAAATTAAGGGTGTGAGGGCGTACTTGGCCACGTCTAGCCGTCCCTCCACGTTGGCAGTCGCAATACAGGCGGTGCTGCCTCCGCCGGGGACAGAGTCGTCCTTCATTACCTTCTCGAAGCCGATTTGGAGTAGTTCTTGCGGTGCCATCGGTTGCGTCTTGAATCCGGCGGGAAACCGTGCTGCAGCTTTCCCCATGTAATTGCAAAGGCTATGGGCAAAGTCTGCTGGGTCGATACCGGATTCGACCCATCCTCCTACTCCGTCTGCCACTCCAAATGCAACGCCTCCTGTATCTCCGACATTACCAACGAAGAACGAATCTTGCCCGCTTGCTGGTCTTTTCTTCTTTGTTGCCTTCGCAGCTCCTTGCGGCCCTTCAAAAATCGCAGAAATATTTACAGAGTTGAATTCATAAGTGTTTCTTATCGGATTCAGGCGTTGTCCCTTCCCCGAGTAAGATGCGGCAATGCGATAGGTAAATCGAGTTGCACCCTTCGCCACGGCAGCCGGCGTCGAGTATGCGGCGCGAGATGTGAGGGTCGCTGATGCGATCGTTGCGGTTGCCGCATTGGAGCTGAGTAATGGCGATCCATTATAGGCGACAGTGATGCGCTTAGGGAGCTGCGATAGGGCATTACGGATGCTCATCGCTTGCGGAGAAAGCGAAGCCCAGACGGCGAGGATTGCGCCGATAAGTGCGATCAAAACATATTTTGAAAGGAGTGTCCAACTAGAAGGCATGAAGTAGAAGAGAAAAGATGCATTTGAAGGCGAAAGCTCGCGTCAGAGGGGAAGCTGACATAGTAGCTTGCCGCAGTCTTCGTGATGTCTGTCCAAAAATTATTTTGACAAGGAATCTGCGCCAGACTGGATGTGGCCGAACATGCAATACAGACGTGGCCGATTAAGAATGCTACCTTACGGAGTTCAGTCGTCGCAACCTTCAGCTCTAATTTCATTTTTAACTTTTGTTTTCTTCATAGTCAAAGACTTGAGCCTATCAGAACAATTTGAACCCCACCCGATGATAAGGAAGCTGAAGCTGACCAAGAAGCTTTCTTTCCTTCTCTAGGACGTGGTCGCCGCAAAGAGTAAGGACTGCCTAAGTCACTTGAACTCCACAATCTTTTGTTAAGAGAAAGTCCTCGGCGTTCGTTCTCAGCAATGACCTTGCGAACTTCTCGAGAGATCTCTCGGAGTTATTCAGGGACTATGTTTGAAGTACTATGGTCTGATGGATGCAAATGCAATATGTCTCGTACCTCTTGACTTTCGATAGAGGTTGATGCAGTTCAGGCGAACGGTAAGAGCTGAAATGAAACACAAGAAAGACCAGATGCCTGGCTTAATCTGTGGTCGGGCAAAACAATCGGCAAAGATTATTATATCACACAAGCTCGCTTCCACGAACATTTGCCTGGGACGCCTGGTTTACTAACTCTCAAAATCCCATCAGAGCCGCAAGCTTTCATGCAAGACCCCTACTAGCTTGATGGTGTTGGCTACACCGCGTATTGTGGCACATTTAGACAATACTGTAACCATGAGGTATATCGTGATAAATGTTACGCATACTCACACATGTGCCACCGCTGCTGTCTCTTCATCCACGCAACCTTCTTCTTATGATGCATTACCCGACATTCCCGGCACGGAAATGGGGGCCGGAGGGATTGGGGAATAATTTGCGCCACCTGTGTCTGGTCTGTCATAAGTTGCTTCTTCAGGGACGATAATTAGGTTCGTGGTCGTCGACTTCGACGCTTTGCGACGCTACGCGACCCTTTCCTGTCATCAAGGTGAGCCAAGTGACAATGCAAGAACTGAAGGGTAAATATTCGGACTCCTCCCTGGAGATGGAAATCTTAGATATCCAACGGACCAGACTGCGGAGCAGAAGGATTCCCGAACCAGGAATTTCCTCGGGAACGTCCGAGGCAAGGCCAGAGCTACAAGTCCCCGCGTTTCATGATGATAAGTACCCAGCCAGTGTCTTCCCCGATGGCTTGAGGTCCGACACACTTCCGTTGGTGCAGAAAGGACAGAGAAGCAAATGCAATCAGCCTTCATGCCTTCTATGCAGCAAAGAGAATCCAACACCAAGGCTGTGGTATAGTACGCTCGGAGATACTATTGATAGAGATCATATTCTCCGGTCGAGCAAAATGGGCGGCGAATCTCAGGGCTGGATTCGGCAACCCGCATAAATTCCTGATGGACGGTTGAAGAAAAAGGAAAGATAGATATCGGGTCTGCCGTTATGTAACCAGCTTCTCAATCAGGGCCACTGATCATCCCGTGCTGGGAACTCAGCAAGGTAGTGACTTCCGGTGTGTTTTTACTTTTGTGTCTTCCATACCCGCGTCTTCCTTACCCGTGTCTTTTCCAGCAAAAGACTCGAGAACTCTATCGACGAGCGGTCAATCAGCGCCATCTTATTTCTTGATTCAGGCATGTTGGGCACCCTTCTCGCAGCTTTCAACAAATGAAACACTGGGCCTGTCTTTGTTGGCCGCAGCTGGTGTCCATTCACACAGCATGTCGGATCTCCACACAGGCCCATATGCCACTCTTCCCTAAGGAACCTGGTGCTTATGCCGGGATAATCATGATCATAACACATTCTTGTGTCTGGTTCTATAACTTTCGAGCATCTCTGCGAACATTATATTCACCACCGTTCCCAAGTGGGCTTATTCGGCGCCCTAGGCATCTCCATTCCTCTGCGGAGACCCTCTACGCTGCTTCTACCCGCCAAGGCTCGCCCACACATCCGGACGGCCTACAGCAATGGATCAAGAATACGTCAAGCCAGACCTCGAGGATACTGGTGCCTTCGTAGTCCAAAGAGAGAAGAGCAGCAGCCCCGGTTCCATTGATAGTCCTGTGAAACTCAAGACCAGTCCAGATGGACGCCAAGCTCTTATCCCTCAGCCTTCGGACGATCCTGCTGACCCTCTGAATTGGTCATGGGCCAAGAAGCATTGTGTCTTGATTGCACTTGGATCTGGATGTCTACTCACTGACTGGGGCATGACTTGGGGCTCAACATTGTTTGAAGCGCAAGCTATGGACTGGCATATGACACCTCCGGACGTATCAAACTCAGTCACAGGAGGCACTTTCTTGCAAGGACCCGGAGGTGTCCTCGCAGTGCCTTTGATTCAGCGTTACGGACGGTAAGCTAATCGTGTACGCCTAGAATGCACACATCGCTCACACCCAATAGGCTTCCTGTTCTCTTCTGGTCTCAGCTGCTCGGGTGTATCGTAGTCATCGGAGCTGCCTGCGCTCCGACTTACGCAGGTTTCACTGCCTGTCGGGTCCTCCAAGGTTTCGTCACAACTGCGCCCCAGGTCATTGGCTTGAGTATGATCCACGACATGTTCTTTTTCCACGAGCGTGCTCGAAAAGTCAATCTTTGGGTGTTTAGCTTCTTGATCGGCCCTTTCCTCGGCCCATTTATCTCTGGCTTCTTAATCCAGGCTATCTCCTGGCGCCACTGTTATGCGGTCCTTGCTGGATTTTATGGGGCATCCTCTCTGATTATCGCTTTCCTCGGCGATGAAACATTGTACGATCGTGACAATCCGAATCAGGCTGCGGCTTCACCTGGGATTATGGGAAGACTTCAGAAGCTTACTGGGATTGCTGGAGTTCGCGCCAGTGGGCGACCGTCACCATTGATCGTGGCGAAGCATTTAATCTCTCTCTCATACCGTCCATATTTGTTCCTGCCTAGTAAGGAGATTTTCTCTCATGAATACAGGTCCCATGCTAACAAGTGAAGCTGCCGTCTTCATCATGATTAACTTCATGTTCCTCATTGGGCTGACAAACACCATCTCCCTTCTCGTCAAACCGCCACCTTATCTCTTTAGCGACACAGCGGATGCACTCCTCTATCTAGCTCCTATGACTGGTGTTATCATCGCAGAACTCTTTGGTCATTTCTTCAACGACTTTCTACAGAGAACCTATATCCGTCATCATGAGGGCCGTTACAAACCAGAGAGCCGCTTGTGGGGTGTCTACCTTCCCTGGTTCCTTGGCGTCTTTGCACTTGTCATCTTTGGTGAGACTTTACAGTTCGGTAAAAGCTGGGTTGGTCTTGCCATAGGCTGGGGGATGCAAGGCTTCGCTGTGCAGGCTGCTACAGCGGCAATTAGCGCTTATGTTTTGGATTGCTTTCCTCAGCATGCAGCTTTAGCGTCGAGTTGGATAAATTTCTGGCGGACTACTGGTAAGTCTGACACTGTAAATTCGAACTTATCTATTACATTTGCTGAGCTCGTCCAGGTGGCTTCTGTGTCAATTATTTTCAATCCAAATGGGTTGCTCACAGTGGGCCTGCCGTGACCTTTGGCTGTCAAGCTGCCATCGTCGCTTCGAGTATCTTCGCCATTATTGCCTGTCAAATCTGGGGTCCTAAATGGCGAACACGTTATGCGCTTCCACCTCCCGAAAATTAGAGTCGATCCGACTCGTAAAAGGTATATGAAGAATTACAGGGGGGATGGCGATAGGAAGATAGATCTTGTCAAAGAATTAGTGCCTGGTGCAATAGGGTTTCCCTATGAGCCCGAATAATCAATCAATAGACTTCGAAAGTTTTTCCGCCCTCGCGTAGGTTGGTATTGGTGAACGCCAAAGAGCTGAAGTAGCTACCGCTGTTCATCTATTGCACATCCTTGGCACTTTCCGTCTCGAAGTAGCTCGAGTATGCATTAAGTGCTGGTTGACCGCCTAGATGAACGTAAAGTACGTTGCTTCCTGGACCTATTGTGCCCTCTCTAATTAGCTGTATCATTCCAGCCATACTCTTTCCCTCATATACTGGGTCAGTAATAACAGCATCAGTCCGTGCTGCTAGCTGCATAGCCTTGATCGTACTTGGTCCGGGAACGCCGTAGACTCCCTCATGAAACCGATCGTCAAGAATGATAGCAGAATCCGGTATCTCCAAATCCGGGTCCAGCAGCTTGGCAGTATTCCTCGCAATCCGGGTAACCTGCTCTTTGGTCTCCTCCGGCTTCCCCGAAGCATCAATCCCAATGACTTTCCTCCCCCTCCCCTCCGCTACAGCCCCAACGATCAATCCAGCATGCGAAGACCCCGTCACACTGCACACAATCACCGTGTCAAAGAAGATCCCTAATTCCCGCTCCTGCCCCGCAATCTCCACCATGCAATCCACAAACCCCAACCCCCCGAGCTCATGATCCGACGCTCCTGCCGGAATATAATACGGCTTCCCACCCTTCTCCTCCACCTCCCTACACACCCTCCTCGTCGCCTCCTTATGCCCAATCCCGAATCCCTCTTCTCCTCCTCCTTCCTCCCCAATCCCCACCCGCACATCCCCACCCATCAACCTTGACAGCAGAATATTCCCCGTCTGCGCATACAGCGGCGGGTCAATCGGCACCCACCGCTCCTGCACCGTAACCGCCTGCAAGCCCGCGGCGGCGGCGACAGCCGTCACCGCGCGCGTATGGTTGCTCTGGATGCCGCCGACGGAGACGAGCGCGGTGCACGCGTGGGCTTGCGCGTCGGCGACGAGGTAGACCAGCTTCCGCACTTTGTTGCCGCCGTACGCGAGTGGCGAGTTGCAGTCTTCGCGCTTCGCGTGGATGGTGATGCGTGGGTCGCAGGAGGTCGGGGGGCTGATGGCGCGGGTGAGGCGGGGGAGGGCCTGGATCGGGGAGGGCCCGAAGAGGAAGGGGAGTTTGGGGATGAGGCGGAGGGTGTTGAGGTAGGTCGGTTCGGGGTCGGCCATGCTTGGTGGATGTGGTGCTGTTGGTGGTTGAGAGAGAGTCCAGGAAGTTGCTGGGAGGTTATTGGGAATTGGAGTACTTAAGAAAAAGGCGGGGAATGGAGTTGTCGAGGTCGAATCACGAGTTTAGCAATGTCAAGCATACCTTACGATCTTGGCTCAGTGGTGATCCACCGGGATACGAGTGTTTACTTAGCTAATGAATCTGCAGGACATCTGATGAGTCCATGTATAAAGTGATGAATGGAAATCACAGTAATCAGACCAGATTAATTAGTACACTTTATCCGAGATCATAGTGGAACTGGAGTTGGTGCTGTGGACTGGAAGAGAGGCACGTAAATCCTTTTAGCCGATCAGTCGTATGCATGTATGATGTCAGGTGGATCAACGCGAGTTGCACGCCTGACGTTCAAAAAGGGTTGGTCTCATCCAACTACGGTACTCGGCAAAACCTCGCTAGTTCATCGCAAATCGACATCCTACTCCATAAGCTATCAGCGTATGTGCTCCCTCTTGCAGCGATTTGCACTTCGTAAACTCTTGTGGGACATCATTTGTTGGTCCTATTCAGTTGTGTGGTAGGCTGGACTAAGCCAGGATGCAAGAATCCTAGGGCTCGGCCGGGGCTAGCTCACCTTGGGTACCTACCCAGTCAGTCGCTGCTTGACGAGGAAATCTATGGAAAATGTGGAGAAAATCCTGCTGTTTTGATTTGTCGAGGTCCTTATGCGCATCGCTTGGTCAGTCTTCATATCGGACGCAGGGCACCAACGAGGTCTCTCCCACTTTAAAGGTCTACTACCATCCTACTTTAACCATGGAGCCAAGTAAAAATTTCTTTGCGTAACCATTCTAACCACGGAGAGAACAATAGGGTGTTGTGTTCTTCGCCACGCCGCAGGAACAATCTTCTCGTGACTTAATCAGACCTGATTGTGCCAACATTTGGGGCAACAAAATCTGAATCTTGAGGCCGTTACTTTACGGGCTTCGAGGATACAGTCTGCTCTGTGGAACGATCCACTGCTTCGAAGAAAGTCATTCATTCCGTCATGAGTGTATGCGAATGGGAAGGCGGTTTTCAATGATGGCTTGTTCTTTTTCGAAAAGAGTTGTAGGAAGACGCAGGTCCGTTGGTGGTTATAGTGGAGAAGCGAAGCCCTCTAAACATCGGGTAATTTTCATGAAACAGATACAGTTCTGCCCGTCGGCCCATAGTCGAAGCTTTGAGGGCGCTTTTCAACATGTGGAGCTGTAATCGTCCTCAAACGGATCATCTGAATAGACGTGCCTATTGTATCGCACGCTAGCTGTCAGATGCAGTTTGGTGAGTGTCTTTTTTTTATTTCTTTTTTTGCTTTGTTTTTGAAAAGATTTAGGCTTTGCCGCACTGTTTAGTGCCTTACTCTAATGACTGCAGGGCCCCGTCGGCCCGTCACCCTAATGCACGCGACTCAAGATATTCCTCTACCGTTGCTGTATCTGCACCGAGCCGAGCACATACACCGCCAATAGCTTTTTCTACGGTACTTATGCGGTCTAGATTTCTTTCATTGATCTGTCTCTATATTCACAAAATCTCACCAGATGTTGCAAACGAAAAGTACTTCCCAAAACCTACATCAAATTTCCAAGCGCTCCTATAGATACCAGGCGGACTCGCTGAGGGCGAATCTAGCCCAGTGAGTATCAAACGCAAAACACCACCAACGAAGCCAACTCCGAATGGAGCTCGTGATGTGCGCCCACGGCTCTTCCCCGCCCCTCCGGATCCGAATCTGACAGTCAACCACGATGAACAACAGCTCGCGGATAAATTTAAGGTTCTTCTTCATTTACCGTTCGAGCTAGGTATCTTTAAACAGACTCTGCAGGATATCGTGAATCTCTCAACAGGCCAAAAAGACCTAGACGCAACGGTTGCACAAGACATTCTCGTACGACTCGGGAGCCATGGTGTGGAGCATGGTAGAATTGCAACCGCCCAAAGGCTTTTACAGGTGATCGTAGATGAGGTCACGCTCAAGCAAATTGGAAGCCGGACTCCGACGGTGCAAGACCTCAGTGCTGGAATTATCGCCATGACCGACGTATTTATCTCTTCGCAAGGGAAGTCTACCCATGTTAGCCGAGAAGAACTTTTCATGAGTCTGATGTCTAAGGACTCCGGGCAACCCCAGAACTCCATCGCACTGCCCAAAGACCCTAAAGAGACCTACCAGAGGACGGCTTTTGGTCATAAAACTCAAGTTCCTGGGAATTCGCCCCAAGATGTCCATCTTCCGGCTTTCGGGTCTCAGAAGAACGATTCGCTAGCCGGTATTTCTTCGAAAGATGAGACAGTCTTACCGTCAATGTCATTTGTTAACCCAGACTCAAAGCGTAACGAGGGTCCATCCGTCAAGGAACAGCCGCTAGACGGTTCTGCAAAGAATGCGTTGACGGCAGCATCGACAGAGACGGCGGACGTCCCGTCAGCTGCATCCGAATTGGGAGTAAGACCACCTTCATTTTCAATCCACGCGACCTCGAGTCAAAGTCAGCGAAAACTTGTCAAGACCAGCGCAACATCTCCGTTCGTGACCAGGTTCAGAAGGACAAGTGAGAGAAAAAAGAGTGACGAAAGACAGGACTCCAATCAGGGTAAGCAGGTGACGCCCATGCTTAAGAAAGAACCTGGGGATTTTATCGCGAATGAAGTTTTCAAACAGCCTCTTGCGGAAGGACCAGAAAAGGCAGAGAATGGCAAAGACCGGCATTCCAAAGGAAGCATTTCTACTCCTCATCTCGCTCCGTCCATTTCAAAGCAGACTGAAAATACCCCACCAATGATGCTCAAGACTAAAACAGAGAATGGTGAAGCTTTGGCAAGACCGAATTCTTTAAATCACAAGGACCCCTCCACATTTCCAGGCGGGTCGCCAGCAGATTCTTTGCCTGGTGATCACGAAGAAGCCAGTACTATCCGAGGTGAAGACGCCGCTTCGGCATGGCATCGTTTAGTATCCAAGGAGATGACATGTTTATTTTGGTAATTCATAAAACGGGTTGTAGCCAATTTCAAGTACTCATACTAATTTCAATCCAAGGTACAGGGACGGGTTTTGTAAGCGGAGAGATGAAGATTGCATGTACGCACATCACCTTTGCGAATACGCCGCCAGTCCATATGGACCACCGATCCGGTTATCGGAATCGACACCGAAATCGAAGACGGAAACAAACTCGTCCCACTCATCCGAAGAAAAGTCTTTGGCTAGATCGCCTCCAGTGACTAATACTACTAGCCAAACACCAATTGTAGATACGCTTTGGCATCGAGAGCGTCCAGTGACCTTCGAAGATCGACGTAAGGTTGTGCGTACGATAGTCGCGAATGTGGGCCGTCGGGCTTCTCCCCGTGAATTTGTTGCTTTCGTACCAGACACAAGTCTGGCTGGTCTTTTCGGCGATCAAAGAGTCAATAACATCTATTTGCGTAAGGCACTCGAGGACAAACTACGACCTTTCGTCCTTGCTAATAAGGAGAAATTCCGCGATATCCCTCTGGAGCGTACATCTGCTGATTCTGTGGAGAGGGAGGGCCGCCATAGCACTGCCGACTACTATCGACCTGGGAGATAGGTGGGCGGAATGGACCATCGCCTGTTACCTTCTATATAGCACGGAAATAAGTCATTGAGAACGTTTCACCTGAGAGAAAACCGTCAAGGCCATGATAGGCATGAATCTGAGCCGAACTTTCCTTGCGAGGTCATGCTGATGGAAGGGAAGCTGCACTTAGAGTCAAGGCCGAGAAATGCTTGTGAAATTCGTGCACCAAACAAGAAAAGGGGACAGGGCAAAAAGCAGAAAAGAAGAATAATGAAAGGTCCAGACGGTCACAGCATACTTCGTACAAAATTTCGGCACTGGAAGGGTAGAGGAAGGTGAAATCGATAGGAAGGCGGAAACGAGGGGACTGCCGAGCAGGTCAACATGGTACAAATTAGAGGGTAGCATGGTTCCGCTGCATAGAGTACTTAATCTACAGACTTGTCCAAACTGAAGCAGATCTGCAGTAGTAGTTCTGGGCCTCGATGACATTGACAGCAGGCCGATACTTGGGTTGAGAGGCCTCCTGGCTCACGCGTCGCAGGAGTAAGCCCATCTTACAGATGTCCATCTTACAGATGGTTCGTCGTGTCCGCGAATCGCTCTTCTTGCGTGTGCACGGAGTGATGCTAGTCTCAATCTTGCCGATAATCGTATCCAAGTCTCAGGTAGAGTTCAATGGATTCAGCATTGAGGGTTCCTTGGACATGCGGATCTTGCAAGATCAGCTATCGGCGGCGTATGAGCATGGGTGCATGTTCGATCTCGTTGAATAGATAGGACAGGCAGCTTTTTCGGGCCGGTCATGATTGCCGTCATACACACCAGAAGGCGCAAAGTCTTCTGCAAGGAACGACTGCACGAAGACGTGGGCTAATTCTAGCCGCGAACTACTTTAGAACCTGGGAGACTAGTGGCTGGAGTTGATTTGGTCTAATCGTGGGGTACCCTGTCGTTGCAGCTCACTCGACGCCCATTGGGTGGTGGTGGTTTATTTTAAGCGCCGAAATTTCGAAGACTGACCTTTTGGGCGACCTCGTCCCCGGCCACGGCCCTGGGCGCTTCCAACACTGCAGACAAATCCAATAGTTCACTGACCTGCATATGGCTTGCTATGCGCGCTTCGACCTATCCAAGCTGGGCGCGTCGCCCAGGACGCACGCCAGGGGTAGCTTTGTCGTCCTCCAGCCAACCATCGGCATACGCTGCAATGCACCATGCGGGAGGCATTATCGTACGCGCTGGCATTCGCTCATTGAACAACGGTGAAAGCTTTCCAATGGACTCGCTAACGAAGTCAAAAACTACGAGGAATGGCGGCCGTTGGAAGCCGACCCCATATATCAAGTTGGCAGCCTCGATGCAGCCTTTCTAACCTGGAGGGTCTGGTCTGCGGTCTTCAGCTTTTTACTGTCCTGTCTCTTGTTGTTCCTTTCCTTTGTGCGGCCCCAACCTTCGTTGATCGAAGTTCTGTTTCTATATCCGTACCAGGCTGTTGACCAGCTTGGCATCGCTTCAATATACATAACATTTTCCCAAATTGATACCCCAGAAAACATTCCGTTACCGTCATCATGGCTTTCCGTGCAATGTCCGGAAATATCCATAAGCCAACTCTGCAGGACCAGAGGAACACAATTAATACAGTAATCGACGACTCGCCGCAAGACTACCGCTTCAGCTTCAACCCAAAACAAAGCAATGTCACCACCACCGTCACGCTCGGCTCTCCAATGCACGACGACTTTCCCACTCCTCGAGGGCCCAACGACATCACTGCTGAGTCACCAAGCTCGGTAGGGTCTTCAACATGCACATCGGACTCTGAGTGGGCTCGTAGTCGAAGATCGCCAGACTTTGACGAACTGTACGACGTCTCTGATGATGATGACATGGAAGTCCCACTCAAGATCTCCAATTCCGTTAAGAGCACCTTACAGAAGAAGATCAGAATACCATCCATTACGATACCTTCACCGACGACGTGGCCTACTATCGAGAAGCTGCAAAAGGCCATGAAGTCTCCAGTCACACTCTCGCCACCCCCAAAGCTCGACATCCCGGCTGCTGCTCTTGCAAAGCTAGACACAAGAGGTCTACAGGTACCGACAAGAACCTCGACGCCTTCTCTTGATGAGAGCCAAACAGGTGACGAGATGTCTTCTTCAGCATGCCCTTCAACGCCAGACCTATCGGCTTCATCTGATAGCGGCAATGAATGGGATGCCCCAATTCAATTGCACCCAGAAGCCATGGAAACCCTTCACCAAATTTCACCAGACCTGAACCAAAGTGAACAAGCCGAACAGCCGTTGGAGGTTCATCCTACGCCTTTTCAAGAAATGCAGCAAGTCCCCGAAGAGCAACGGCGCCACAGTGTCAATGTCATAGTCACTCCAACTGAGCCTGCGGAAAGGGCTGACGACCCAATCTCGGCCTTGAGTGTTCCGTCACCAGGAGGTTTCTTCTCCTCATTAGATGCCTCAGCACGTCACACCTGGTGCATTCGAGAGAAGACTCCCACTACAGGCACAGCCGAGTCATTTTATGGAGTTCCATGGCGAACGAGCTCTGACGAGACCGTTCGGCAAGTCATTACAGTAGCCTCGACTCAGAGTCCAACCGAGGGGCCACCCACCGCTCGTCGTATACCCCTTTCGACCGAAGAGGTAGACGAAATCTCCGAAATACGGGCTACAGAAATTGCTTACGAGTACAACGAGAACTACGAAAGTGAACTCGCGCAGCAAGCTTCGACCAACTTTGACAGGACCAGTCTCTGGCTCGCAGCACAGTCCTCCTATTTATCGGCGCTTCGTGATACGAACCCGGCCAATGACAAAGGTCTCGGCTCACCGATGGTACCTTTGGCGGAGCCAAGAGATGGAAGCCCAGTTTCGCCACCGTCACGTAAGAAATCCGTGCGATTCATTGACGGCGTGCCCAAGACTTCCTCTCAACCTCGAGACAAATCGGAGAAGGCGCCTTGTGACCCTACCTTCTACCAAGGCTTCCAGCACTTACGAATGAAAGCATCTTCGCGCGATGCCTTGCACCACGGTCAGCATCGTGCTGAAGCTCTCCATCTTAAGCGCCAATGCCTCACTCAAGCGTACCGTAATCAGCTCCTTGGCAAGTACGAGCTCAATGATCCTCTCCGACCTACACCCAACCGACCCATCTCATCCTTCCTCCCCAACCCCTCCGACCCAGATGAAGAGAAGGCCATGATTGCCGCCGCCGAAAAAGAACGTCAAGCCCTCGAGCAACTGCACCCCTCATCCTGGAACCTCGAAGCGATGCGCATCCTCAACGGCGGCCGTCTCCTCAACAGCCCCGCCGCCTCCGCTCTCTCCCACCCAGACGCGCGCGTGCTCGACCTCGGCGGCGACGTCGCCTGCGACTGGGGCTGGGCGATCGCCCTCACCCACCCGCACGCCACCATCACCAGCGCGACCACCCTCTCCGACCTCGGGTCCACGCGGCACCTCCGCGGTCCCCGCAACCACCGCCGCCTCACCGTGCCCAACCTCTGGACCCTCCCCTTCCCCTCCAACCACTTCGACCTCATCTCCGCCCGCTCCCTGCACGCCCTCCTTCGCACCTCGCATGCCTCCCCAGGCAGCCCTAACAGCCCTACGACACCGCGGGCCTACATCGCAGGCGACGAGTACGACCTCTGCCTCCGCGAGTGCCTGCGCGTGCTCAAGCCAGGCGGCTACCTCGAGTTCTCGGTGCTCGACGCCGAGCTCTTGCGTCCGTCGCCGCTGGGCGCCGCGCTGGGCGTCGAGTTCGCGTTCAGCCTCAAGACGCGGGGGTACGACCCCACTGCGTCCCGCTGCTTCATTCGACGCTTGGCCCGCGCGGGGTTTGCGGACGTCAAGCGTGCGTGGATGGTGCTGCCGATGGCGGATGTCGCGCCCAGGTGGACCGATCGCGGGAAGAAGACTCAGCTGCAGCAGGGGCAGCAGCAGGTGGTGGATCAGCGACCGAGGGCGTGGCGAAGTCGGAGCGATGGCACGATTGGTGTTGGGGCGGCGCAGTCTCGCCTTGTTAGAGGCACGTCGACGCCCCAGGTGCCGTTGCCCCCGACGCCGACAGAGCAGCAGCAGCAGCAGCAGCAGCAGCAGCAGCAGCAGCAGCGTCCCCGCGCGATGCGCAGTGGTAGCGATGGCGGGCTGGCGAGCGTGCTCAGCGCGTACGGCGTCCCGTCTGAGCGACCGAGCCTCGTTGCGCAGCGCAAGGGCAGCGATTCCACGGCGGGGACGTCGCGGTCGTTGTCGACGATCTTGGAGATTGCGTCGGTGGTAGAGGATGATGAGGACGAGGAGGATGAGGATGAGGAAGGGTGGGGTTCG
>ML991881.1:0-56306 GCA_010094025.1 Viridothelium virens | reverse complement strand
AGGTCCAAAATGAGGTTAAACACCAAGCTAGATCTAGACGAAAGCAGCCAACGCAGTCAAATCAGCCTCAAAATGTTGAGGTCGAGGTAGATCCCCCGCAAGATGATGCCGAAGTGGCTTCGGACTCGAGGCGTTCGCAACGCCAACGACGCCCTCCACAATGGCTTTCTCAGTAATTTTAGCGACTCAAAAATTGCATCTAATCGAGAGCGTTATTTTTATATAATTTATATTATTCTAGCTACTCTAATTGTTGAGATAAATGCATCCAAAGCTGAGGTGGTGGAACCAATTTGGGGTGTGCAGGTGGTGGGACCGTGCAGGTGGTGGGGAAAACCCATACCATAGTCCAGTCGCCGTATGTCAGATTCGACGGGCGGCGAAAGGAGTTTGGACCGTTCGGAGGATTCCGTCTAATTGCGGCGCTCGAGTCGTGCCGCAATCTCCCTAAAAACAAAATTTCATTCAGAATATGCGAATGGTTTTTTGGGTTTTCCGTTACTGCTATTGCTTTCTACGCATGGCAGGATCACGAGGGGATAGAACCCCGAGAGAGAGAGAGAGTGGAGATGACATGATAACAACCTCTATGTTATTGCTAATCCTACGAAAAACCGTGTGAACGAATGGCACCTGCAGTGCTCGACCCTGAAGAGCACGTGATCGCGCTGTCTCTAACAAAAAGGCATCATGCCGCCGACTGCTACTCTCTTTATCATGAACCCTTGGGGAGAATAGGACTACCTGGTCGAGGCAGTCGTGGCAGTCCAGGCGGTGGACGAGGATCGTACACTACTCCATTGGAAGCCCGGCTCTCGACCCCACCTCTTGGCCAGTCGCAGTTGAACACACACTTAACCGACCGATGCTAGACAATAGCCCCTTAGTATTAGATTTTTTTGGTGGAAAGGAAGGATGACTTACGGGACTTTGACCGGTGCGTTCCCACTGACCGACTTTGCAGCCTGGAATGCCCCCAGTCTTTTCGCTCGAGAAGGTCACATTTTTGCCATAGTGGAACGTTATGACACCTCCAGTTGAAGCAGGAGTCGCGATCAACGGATCGGGGAGCCAGCTCAGGAGCTCAAGTGGATTGCCCTCGACGTTGGTAGGTGGTGCGCTACCGATGGTCTTGTTACTTGCATCGCGAATATCCATCGCGAGCTGGTTGTTACATTTCAGTGATCAGTCATGAGGACCAAAGGTGAAACACATTTTAGCACTCACGTTCCAGTGGGGACCATGCAAAATAAAGTCGGCGAAGTTTCCCCTTGACCTGTCTGTCTGCGTCAAGTCCACTGTACATTGCCCTGTGTGAAAGGGTGCCGGATAGGGCACAGCTTGATGATCGATTTGAGGATTGGAGGTAATTGTAATTTGCTTGGTTGGTGGACTTTTGCTTGGACTAGGATGAACGTTCATCGTCGTGGGAACCCGTGGCATCAAAGTTGTCGTACTCATCGACTCCGACGTGGTAGTCTGCAGCCTGGCGGACGCCAACATGCTAGAGATAGAGACTAGAGCGAGTAGCTGTGTAGAAGGCTGCATGTCAAATCAACGGCAGAGGCTAGCTCTGAAGTAGAGAAAAATCAGACAATTAAGAAAAATCGAATGGATGAAAGGAGAGTGATGCAAGAGCAAACTGGTCATGAACCCACACTTGTATTTATTTGAGAAGATTCTCTTAGAAGGACAGAGATGCTACTTACAGTCCAGTTAGACCACCGGTGACCTCAGCCCAAAGTCATTGTGAGATGTTCCTTCCGCTTGATTCGCAGAAAGATTGTGTTCAGAGTACAGCACTGTCAATGCCTTATACAGAAAAAGGCTTACCTGGGGCCGTTCGACCCATTTTTGCCAGACAGTCAGTACAAGATGAAACAAATGATCTACTGTTGGCCCAAAGTCCCCCAAAAAGAAGTATTGTAGGGCAAAGGTGGCCTAACAAGACCGGTCAAAGACGTAAAATAGTCTCCGAATATCATAGCTTTTAGTCAAGGGCAAGCATGGCGCAAGAAATTCATGATATCAGGTACCTTATGTGTAGGGTACCTTGCCTTGCTTACCTGCGGAAAAAAAGCTTGTCAAGATTGGACAGCATGCTCGCATTCTGGTCTGTCTAGGTGATTGGGATCTCGAAGATGTCATTTGGCACCAAGAAAAATAGGAATGGCCCAGGCTTTCTCAAACATACGGACGTCCATCACATCCTTGCTTCACCTTTTGCGAAGCTTTGCCGCCCACACTAGGGCAAAACAAAGGTAAGAAGATCGTGCTACAACTAAGACAAGAAGGCTTCGGGAGCAATCATGTACTCAGCGGTGACCCTTCACCATGATCAGCGCCATCTGTCCAACTGTGGCACAAGCCACGCAGACCTGTCTCTTCTTCGGCCCAATCATTTACCTCTGTCGATGCAGCTGTCGTCATCTTCATCTCCATTATCAATGGTCCGTGGAGTCATTTGTGCCGTCTGAGAGGGCATCATAATTGGTCACCTCCTGGTTCGGACTCTGACTGGTACATTCGTATACCATTTAGGTCTGAGCATTGTGTAGCAGTCCAGAGAGGACTCGCACGTCTCACGTGGCTTACAAGATCATCGACGCCAAATTATGGTATCTACATCTCTCTGTGCTTTTAATTGCCTGGAAACATAAGACGAAGTATCATGAATTCGATTTCCCGAAAGCGGCCATCCATGTCTATACTGTATACTGGACGACACCCAATACATGGCCCTAAGTCTACAAGTACGGTCAGAAACTCGGTCCTCCCTTTACACACAAACAGCCTACAATCTCAATCGCGAAAATTTATACTAGTCTGTTCTTCAGGAGCAATACTAAGTTATCCATGGATGTCGGGGCTCATTAAATTTGCAAATATATCAGCATCTGGTGCGGGAGTTGTAGTCTCGCTGAGCGACTGAGAACTCTGAATCCCGAAACGGCTCATTCAGTAGATCAGGCCCTAAAAAGCAACTAACACAACGTGTAAGGCTGTGCCGCCTTGCAGATTCCTTGCGAACTGAAATTCTGGAGCAGCCCCCGCAAAGGTTCTGCCGCTGATTATGCTAGCGACTCAGCTCTTATCAGTGTGCTTATGCCGTAGTGTATTGAATATTGGCGTACGGGATTCACTAACACACTTGAGACAAGCTGCGGCGTAGACAAAATAATTGAAATCCATCAGCAATACTGTCTGGAAACCCGTCCTGCGTAGAGCGTCGTGCTCCCCAGCCTATGCGCCTACCTCAGCTCTCTGGCACCAAGAAAAGGAAGCAATTCTGCACTCAGAGAAGAAGCAATTCTGCACTCCACTCTGCCGCAAATTACACTGATGCTTCCCTGTCAGCCTCTGATTGGATGAGATGTGTCAGCCTCGGAGGCTTAGATTGCCTACCAAGCCTCCTTTAGGGCGGGAGAGGACGTGATTCGCCTATGTCCAGCATCAGGTTATGCAGTCAATCCGCTCTCTGTCTCGCTCGGCCTTGTGGCTGTGCATGATTCCGGGTATGTAGGCTCTCACACGAAAGTCATTTGAGGCCCTTAAGTTCCTTGACAATCTACTGTTGATGATGTTCCAGTGCTGAAGATGGAGACCATCGCTGCAGTTGGACTGGCTGGCAACGTCGTTCAATTCGTCGACTTTGCATGCAAACTCTTTTCTGCATCGCATCAAATACGTACATCTCGCGAAGGTCTTACCGATGACTTCGATAGCGTCCAAATTATTACGGCGGATCTCAAACAGATATGTACGGCTCTAACAACGTCCCTCAGTCGGGATTCACTAGCTGCGCAGGACAGGCATATTGCATCCCTAGGTACACACTGTCTTCGGACTGCGGAGAAGCTTCTCGGCACTGTCTTGAAGCTGAAGCCAAGGAAAGGCAGCTCGCGCTGGAGCAACTTTCAGGCAGCTTTGAAGACGATTTGGAAGCAAGATGAGATTGATCGTATGACGCTATAGCTGAAAGGCCTTCGAATGGAGCTGATACTCCGAATGCAATTCGCCAGACAGTGAGACATTTTTCGCGGATTGGTTGACCCTTTCTGGGAAGCTGACGCTCGGCAGGCCTGACACACATGTCGCGGCGACTATGAAGAGAGTTTCCGATGAGACCAGAGAAACGAGAGTACGATTGACTGAAAGTCTCGATCAATTGCGCGGCCATGTGTCGCAGCTAGGCCAACAGCTTCAGCGCGAGACCATGCAGACTAGTCCGACTGACAGAATCGATGGCGAGAACTATTACTTATTGCCGCAAGAACTCCCTGTGTACGCGGCCCAGCTGATGACAGCTTCAACCCGAGAAAATTATCTCCTTGATCTAACAAGGCTTATCAAGAGTCTTCACTTCGAGGGACTCGACTTTCGTTACTCGAAAGTTACGAGAGCGCATGTGAAGACATACGAATGGGCGTACGAACACAAGTTTGCCCAGTTTCTGCAATCTGAAGAGCCATTGTTTTGGGTCAGCGGTAAGCCAGGAAGCGGCAAAAGTATCTTGATGAAGTTTCTTTTTGATGATCCAAGAACGACAGCGTACTTGAGCGAATGGGCGGGCCAGCGGACGATAATAGCCTCGAACTACTTCTTCTGGATTAACGGCAGCGCAATGCAGCGATCGCAGGAGGGCCTTCTGCGGTCTATTGTGCTCGACTTGCTGTTGCAATGCCCGAATCTGAGGAACACCGCGCTGAAATTTGCGAAGGAGCTCGGGCAGTCCAGATGGCAAATGTCTAGCGAATCAATGCTCAGCAGTTGGGATCTTTCCAGGCTTTCCGAGCTCCTCATGCTGATCACGACGGAGTCACAATCTATGTACTGCTTGTGCCTATTTATCGATGGCCTGGATGAGTATGAGGGCGAAGCCCAAGACCTCAACGAACTCCTAATTAGCCTAAGGCACTTTCGGAATGTGAAGCTGTGCGTGGCCAGCCGCCCCTTGAACGAGTTCGAAAACGCCTTCGGACGAGATCAGGAGCATAAGCTCTACATGCAGCATCTCACCAGTGTAGACATCAATATTTATGCCACAGATAAGCTCGAACAGAGTCCCGATCTCAGGAGGATGAAGAAGGAAGGCCCTGGCGTCGATGATCGTATCTCGGAGATTACAGACAAGGCCCAAGGCGTGTTTCTATGGGTACGGCTGGTTGTGCAATCCCTGTTACGAGGTCTGCAGAACGCAGACAGGATTATAGACTTGCAGCGGCGGCTTGCAGAGTACCCTCGAGACCTGGATGATTTCTTCAGATACATTCTTGATTCACTCGAACCCATTTATCGTGAACAAGTCGCACAGGGCTTTGGAGCAGCACAAGCAGCCCCAAGAGCACTTTCGATCCTCCAGTTCTGGTATTTAGACCATGAAGACGAGGATCCGGAATATGCGACGAAGAAAATATTTCCTTCAAATTATGCACCCGAAGCGCTTCGGGGTCTCCGACAAGAAGATGGGTTGAGAGCCACGGACATGACTAAACGCATTGCGGGCCGCTTCAAGGGCTTACTGGAGGTTACGCACGAAACATGTGGTCGTTCGTATCTTTCTGAGGAAGGGGATTGCATCTATGAGATGAAAGTAGACTTCCTGCATCGCACAGTGAAGGACTTCCTGGCCACAAGAATTTGTCGTGACATCATCTCGTCGTGGACCCCTGCTTCATTCAACGTCTATGAGAGTCTCTGCAAGGCTTACTTAGCTGACCTGAAAGATGCATGCGCTCGGCCGGAATGTATAATAAACAGCAGAGTATTAGGCGAGCTTGTCGAGGACCTCTTCCGAGCGAAAGCCGGCCATGAGGCCCGTACGGGGGCCGGCCTTGAGTATCTGTTTCGAGAGCTGCTAACCATTAGCAGGAGCCCAACGCCGTCGTATTACGGAATAAGCCTAGAAAATCTGCTCGGAAAGCCCTTCTCGGAGTATGAACATAGTCTCCATAGCCATTCCTTCCCGCCTGAGGAAAATGACGACCTAGACAGTACACTCTCCCCTGGCAATCTCATCAAAGAGCTTGGAAATCTTATGACCAACGAAAGTCGGAGCAACACTGCATTAAGAAGCGTCCGTAGGACCAAAAATAATGGATGGTGCAATGGTAGGAGCTACATGAATGGCAATGCCTGCAGAGTAGTCAATTGGAAGGACTTATGTTCCGCCGTCAGCTTGGCGAGACATAATGAAGAACAGAAGTTATTGTCCCTTAAGGACTATACCCCGATAACTGCATACCCACGACAGCTTGTGGACGAACAATCTCTCGTAAATCATCTCCACCAACGATACGATGTCACTTCTAACGAGCTTTGGTACGCCGTGAATAGTGGCCAGATGTCTCCTGGGTTTATCCGCACGCTGATCAGCTGTCTAGCTGAGGTGGATGCACAGAGGTCACGGGTGAGACAAAACAGAGGGAGTCCTTGAGAAGTTGGAGGTCCTTGTACTGCAGAGCGTTAGCAACAGTAAACGCAAAACCTTCGATCAAAGTAATATTATCCCTCTCCAACTCTACTGCCTTCCTTCGAGTCCCTCTGGCAGCGCAGCGACCTCGTTTTCTAGTCCGCCAACTACATTGACCTCCTCACGAACCCTGCTGCCAGCGCGCGCGTTCGCAATTTCTGGCGGGAAAAAGATCGGGCGCGCATTCACGATCCAGACACGGCGAAGAAGCTGGCGGCGCTGTGGCTGCCGCGCGCCTTCGGACCGAAGCGGCCATCGCGAGTGACGGTATGCTTCGAGGTGCTTAACGAGGAAATGTGACGCTTGTAAACGTGTAAAGCGGATCCGATTGTGGAGATGACGCCGCAAGGGATCAGGACGGCGGGAGGAGGTTTTCATAAGCTGGATGTGGTGGCGCTGCCTAAGGGGTCTGGGTTCATTACAGGGAGTATGCTGGCGATGGGGATCCGCGGTGCTACCAGGCGGAGACTAAATGAGTCACCAAGTAGTGTGATATCTCTACCTTATGGAGGGCTACGGCACCCCAGCGCACTCGGAATTGATGACAGCGGGGTCTCCGAACATTTCTTTCCAGAATGGGTCCGCAGGCTCCGTCGACGTTGGAACTGATGCCGCATATGATGAAGGTGCGGGGCGACTGGATAGCAGGATGCGTATCCCATGCACCTGCAGGCAAATGGGCTGGAGACTATGGAGGCTACGGAAGAGACAGAAGCTGAGGGGAAGAGTGTAATGAACGCCGCAACATACGATTCGCTATTGGGGAAACACAGATTCATGGTCTGCGAGCATCAATACTAAATAGGAAGAGGCAGCCTCTGTGTTACTTTGGAGGCGTTGGTAAGTATAACAGGATAATTCAAAGTAGCTTGAGAAAAGGATATACTGTAGCGGATCTAGATTGCTGCGAGTGTGAAAGACAAGTTGGCTCTTCTATTGTTTTTGTCTATCCCCTCTCCTTAAAATTTGAAGTCAAAAAATACACGAAACGGT
The DNA here is from genome assembly GCA_010094025.1 of Viridothelium virens. NCBI lineage: Eukaryota > Fungi > Ascomycota > Dothideomycetes > Trypetheliales > Trypetheliaceae > Viridothelium > Viridothelium virens. Next base: position 48,841 of record ML991881.1, on the reverse strand, counting down.
TTTCTACCTTATGTTATAGGAGCCCTTAAAAGCATTGCTAAGCATAGAGCTGGTACTTGAGCATCAAGATTTTTTTGCGTGACGACAGTGGCTGGCGGCCCGACCCACTGGCTACGCAAGAGGGATGCTCACCAGCACCGGTGAGACGCCTCAACACCATGTCATCTTCATTATTTTCCCGTATTCGCATCGTCTCCACAGATAAAAGACTGACTTGTGAAGCTGCACAATCTTGTTACGGCAAGCAGAAAGTCCGGATTATACCTTGTGCGAGTATGCACGACGCCGCACCCAATGACCAGGATCTCGGCGCGAGACCGGTGACGCTACGGGCGGGGATAATCGGTCTGTCGGCACGATATGTCCGATTTAGCTAATTCCTAGTAGAAAATACATTCCTGAAAGAGAGATAAGACTGAGTGACCGCTTTACCCGCCACGGTGGTAGTAAATAAAGTGTCGGACTCAATTCCCTTGTCTTCACCTCGTTGCTGACCTACAATCCCTCCTACACTTTCCTCTTTGTACATATTCTCTTCAACCATCCGAGTCCGATAAATATTGATTTTCCATAATTCATTATGACGAGTGAACCAGACACACAGCAATCCCCAGATCAATTGGCTGCAGCAAGGACGAGGACACGATCGCGATCACGAACTGGAAGACCAACAAGCCAGGCGCTAAACAGAATCTATTCTAGGAGCTACCTGGACGATCGGTCACTATACCATCACGAAGCTGCCGCCGGCGCATCCGATGACGAGCCAGATGATGAACCTGATGAGCAGGAGCGTGAAAGTTCAGATCAAGCAGAAGAGAAGGAGGATGAAATTGTGCCTGAGGTTCGGGATGGTATACCAGATGAGCGGGATTTGGAAAAAAGAGATGACGCAGAGAAGGGACAACCTGCCTTAGAGAAAGCACAATCCTCACGGTCAAAAAAAGACCCAAATCTCGTACGTCAGGTTGTCTTGTAAGATTCGCGAGACATACTGATGGGGTTGAGCAGGTCACTTGGGATTCGCCCGAAGATCCAGCAAATCCAAAGAATTGGAGCTCCAGTCGGAAATGGGCTGCTACCTTTGTCGTTTCCTCCTTCACCTTCATCAGTCCCGTTTCTTCTTCCATGGTCGCCCCGGCCCTCCAGAAAGTAGCTGCAGACCTGAAGATCACACAAGAGGTCGAGTCACAGCTTGTCCTTTCCATCTTCGTCTTAGCATATTCCATCGGGCCATTGATCCTAGGACCTCTGTCTGAAGAATACGGACGAGTGCCAGTTCTCCAGCTTTCCAATCTCTTCTTTCTGGCCTGGAACTTAGGCTGTGGGTTCGCTCAGACCAAAGGGCAGATGCTGGCGTTTCGATTTTTGAGTGGACTCGGTGGTAGTGCTCCTCTCGCCATTGGTGGCGGTGTACTTAGTGATTGCTTTCGGCCCGATGAAAGAGGCAAATCCATCGCCATATACAGTCTTGCGCCCCTTCTTGGGCCTGCAGTTGGTGAGTGTCTAATCTCATCAAGTCAGCATTCATCTCCATATATTAACAAGCCTCAAGGACCTATTGCTGGAGGGTTCATCGCGGAAACAGTGACCTGGCGATGGGTATTTTGGTCCGTGTGCATCGCCGATGTGCTCATCCAACTCAGCGGCCTTGTTTTCCTCCAGGAGACGTACGCGCCCAAAATCCTCCACAACAAAGCCAAGAAGCTGCGCAAAGAGACGGGCAACGAAAACCTGAAAACCGAATTCGAGCATCCCGAACTCAACCTCATCAACAAACTGAAGGTCTCCCTTGTTCGTCCCTTCCGCATGCTTGCCACGCAGCCCATTGTCCAGTGCCTCGCCATATACATGGCGTACATCTACGGCATCATGTATCTCGTCCTCTCCACCTTCCCCACCCTCTGGACCACCATGTACCACGAGAATAACGGCATCGGCGGCCTCAATTACATCTCTCTCGGAATTGGGTTCTTCTTCGGCACTCAAATCTCCGCCCCGATCAACGACCGCATCTACCGCCGCCTCAAGAAGCGCAACAACAACGTAGGCCGGCCTGAGTTCCGAGTACCACTCATGTTTCCTGGATCACTGTTGGTACCAATCGGCCTCTTCTGGTACGGTTGGTCGGCGCAAGCGCATATCCATTGGATCATGCCAAACATCGGCGCCGTCATCTTTGCATCCGGGACCATTGTCGGGTTCCAGTGCATCCAGACCTATCTTGTGGATGCTTACACGCGATATGCTGCTAGTGCAGTCGGGGCGGGTGCCTTCCTGAGGAGCTTGGCGGGATTTGGCTTCCCGTTGTTTGCACCGTATATGTACGCCTCGCTGCATTACGGCTGGGGTAATAGTTTGTTGGCCTTCATTGGGATTGGGCTTGGGATCCCTGCACCGTTTCTGCTCTGGAACTATGGCGCTACGTTGAGAGCGAAGAGTAAATTTGCTGCCGGAGGCGGCTGAGAAGGCAGTGAAGGGGTTGGTCTGTATTAGGACGTGTACATCAAATAGCATGGAGAAGCGGGCATTTGTCTCTGGACTGTCAGCGCAGCGAGCATTCTCTGAAAGGACGAATAATTGGGGCTGCATTTGAATAGAAGTAATCATGAATCCCACAGTGGTATAACGCCAAGGGCTGACCTGGATTAGTAAAATGTGTGCGGTGATTAGTCGGTAGGTTCGCATTGCGACAGGGTTACTTCCAGGTTTCATGTCCAGGCATGTGACAAAGCACGTGGCGCATCAGATTTGATTTCCAATATCATAAGTACACGAAACGGATAATTACTCGGCTGCATGCGTACACTACGTACATGTGTTCAGAATTCATTTGGTTTATTCATAGTGCCCTCATTGCATCTTTGTGCAGAACGGTAAGAATGGTGAGGCTTTTGCCCGATTAAGGTTCTTTTGTCCGCAAGCACGCCATCGATGCAGGGCTTTATAGGGCTCACCACTCATCCCACCAGATTTACCAGATCTCGGCCGCCGTTGGCACCTGCATGATGCAGCCCCGCTGGCACCGCGGCTCTACCCTTTTTTTTTTTTTTTTTTTTTTTTTTTACAAACATGCGACTCCGGCGATGCGCAAAGTCAATCAGGACAGATATAAATTGCGGCGCCGTGTTTTGCAAGACGAATCACCGAACGGCGCTGCCTGATGTCATCATGAGTGCAGCAATCGCACGGCTCTAACGTCAGAGATCAAGAGCGGGCCATGGTGAATCTGGAGAAGACGGAGCTAGCTCCACGCATTAGGTGAGGCTCTAAGCGGTCAACGGCATTTTTTGCCTCCGAAATCGGCTAAACGTGTAACTGACTTTTGTCATCTTTGCTTACATTGTTTGGGTTCCATTGGCCGCGCATTGTGAGCTTCAGGCAAAAGCCAGACCGCGCTAAAATTGCGTGCTCGATCAGAAGCCGCAATGAGAAATTCAGATTTCAAAGATTGCCCACCATGGCTGCGAGCGACAGATATATCTGTGAGCTTCGGCATCCGACGACCTTTCTCTTCATTCATCGAGCCTCTTTTCCTCTAAAGGTGTCGTTGTCGCAGCATTTGTGCTTTGTCTTATAAATTTCTCCACCAAAGTCGGCAATATCGAGTCTACATACACTACAGCCTAGCCTTGCAATCCGTTAGCCTATTCAGGCAATCCACCATCCCACCATGCTTTCCTCGTCAGAGTGGGAAGAGACTCCCCGCAAAGAAGAATCTGGATACGCCAGTGCTTCGTCGAGCCATGCAAACTTTGCCGAGATATTCTTCACCAAACCACATCTTAGGTTCATCAACCAGCAATTAAAACAGCTTGAGCCTCAGGATATCCTCCAATGGTGTCTTACCACCTTGCCCTCGCTTTACCAAACGACTGCTTTTGGTCTCAGTGGTCTCGTTACTCTTGACATGCTCTCGAAGCTCCATTCTCCCATCAAGTCTCAGGCTGATCTCATCTTCTTGGACACCCTACACCACTTCACTGAGACACTCGCGTTGGTCGATAAGATCAAGAAGAAGTACTCGAATGTCAACATCCACATCTACAAACCTGCAGCAGTTGAGACGCCGGAAGAGTTCTCCGCCAAATATGGCATACACCTTTGGGAGTCGAGTGAGGATCTCTACGACTGGATTGCCAAGATCGAGCCACAGCAACGAGCTTATGCAGATCTCCAAGTCAAAGCAGTTCTGACTGGACGGCGGAGAAGTCAAGGTGGTAAGCGCGCATACCTAGACGTCATCGAAGTGGACGACACGGGCGTAGTCAAGGTCAACCCCCTGGCCAATTGGACCTTCGACCAGGTCCAGAACTACATCTTTGAAAATGACGTGCCGTACAACGAGCTCCTGGACCGAGGATATAAGAGCATCGGCGACTGGCATTCGACCCAGCCTGTCGCCAATGGTGAGGGTGAGCGGTCGGGACGATGGAAAGGACGGCCGAAGACCGAATGCGGGATTCACAACAAGAAATCCCGGTATGCGCAACTTTTGGCTGCACAGGAAGCCAAGGAGGAAGAGGAGAGTCTCAATCGCTCAGTCAATGAGAGGCTGCAGATTGCTTGACAATGGCGGACGATTACAAGAGGATAGACGGATAGGCTGATTTTATCTGCTTCGCGTTTTTAGCCATGGCGTTAAGGGCCAATCAGCAACAGGCAGAGGCAGAAGCATCGGGAATCCCGTGTCTCCTAGATAGCTGATACGGAGTACTACCATACACTTGCGGCATAGCATTGCGATGGAGCACCAAAAAGTCTCGATCTTAGCTAGATCTTAGTATTATCACAATGGCATACATGTTGCAAACAATTGCGCCATGCCCACCTCCATCACTGAAAAAATTCACTTTGTAAGGCGACTAGTCGTTCGAAGCCAATCAAATGCCCAAGCCAGCAGCCAAAAATGCGATGGTGGTTAGATGCAACAAGACGAACAGATACGTAAAAATCAGGGGGTTGGGGAGAAGGATGCGGCCAACGACGGCAGCGAGTTATGGTAATTTTGGGAGATGCAAGTGCCAGAAGTGGGGCAATCTGGCAGAAAATGAACGGGTGAACGAACACAGAGCCGCGCAACCTTGGAACCTTGAATGCCAAGGCTCTCCTGTGGCAGGTCGGCTCTTTACAGTATAGGGCTGAAACCGCGGAAGCTCATGGTGCTCATCGGTGTTCGCCCAGAAACAAGGGGAACAAGGTGTCGGGACGGGGGCCGCGCAACCAGCAGTCGCCAGCAATGAGTTGGTTGCTTGCTTCAGTATGGACACCTTGAGCTCTTCTCCCAGGGTGGTTCATATTGCTCCTCGATTCTCTGAACCTCATTTCATATCTCTTTTCTTTGCTTCGAGAGAGCAATCTCGCACTGTACAGTACATTTTACCTGTTACGTTCGGCACTTGCCAAAATACCGAAGTGTGACGTACCTCCACTTGGAGTAGAAAAGTCGTCGCTCACCGATTGACTTGTATATTATCCATTGAATTGCTTTCTACCAATTCTTTGCATTGACTTTAGCTGAGCACAATGGCAAATCCTCCTCATGGTAAATGCGGCACCTGGTTCCGTAATTGCTGGCCTGAACCGTGATTGCTCACGAATATCTCTAGGTGGTGTCCTAAAGGACTTAATTGCACGAGATGCACCGAAGCGAAAGGAGCTTGCTGCTGAGGCCGAGAAGCTTCCCGCCGTGGTCTTGAATGAGAGACAGCTTTGCGATTTAGAGCTAATCCTCAATGGCGGGTTCTCTCCGCTTGAAGGTAAAGTCAAAAAAATTTCGAGAGCTACCCTGGCCTCGCAATCAGGCCATGGACAAGAGCTCTGACAGGGACCAATTGCAGGTTTCATGAATGAGAAAGACTACAATGGGTACGTGTAAAGCTCCAAACACCCCGAGCCCCCCTACTTTGTGAGCATTCTCTAATTCGAGTCTCATAGAGTCGTCGAGAATAACCGTCTTGCGGATGGCAACCTCTTCTCCATGCCAATTTGCCTCGACCTTTCGAAAGAGACAATCCAAGAATTGGGCATCAAATCCGGGGCACGAATCGCGCTTCGTGACTTCCGTGATGACCGTAACCTTGGAATAATCACCGTCGACGATGTCTACCAACCCAACAAGTGAGCATTGGAAAGGATAGAATGCGCGTCACAGACACTGACAAGCGGAATAAAGACACAATGAAGCCAGGAAAGTCTTCGGAGGGGATCAAGACCATCCTGCCATCAACTACCTCTTCAATACTGCTGGGGACCACTATGTCGGAGGCAAGATTGATGCCATTGATCGGTTGATGCACTACGACTATGTTGCTCTTCGATGTGGGTCATTGGAGCGAGACTACGTCTTGGGACTATCCTGGAACCGTATGCTAACAACTTTCAGATACCCCAGCAGAGCTTCGCCTGCACTTTGACAAGCTTGGCTGGTCCCGAGTTGTCGCTTTTCAGACGAGGTGAGATCTTTGCACTTGGTGTGATTACTCCCAATGCTTACGACCAGCAGGAATCCCATGCATCGTGCTCATCGAGAATTGACTGTTCGTGCTGCTCGTGCCCGTCAAGCCAATGTCCTCATCCACCCAGTTGTTGGTCTTACCAAGCCCGGTGATATCGACCACTTCACCCGTGTACGCGTATACCAAGCCCTCCTTCCTCGCTACCCCAACGGTATGGCAGTCCTCGGTCTCTTACCTCTCGCCATGCGCATGGGCGGTCCTCGCGAAGCCATTTGGCATGCTATTATCCGCAAGAACCACGGGGCCACACACTTTATTGTCGGTCGCGACCACGCCGGTCCTGGTAAGAATAGCAAGGGCGTAGACTTCTATGGACCGTACGAGGCTCAAGACGCCGTCGAAAAATACAGGGACGAGCTCGGCATCGAAGTCGTGCCATTCCAGCAAATGACCTACTGCCCCGACACCGACGAGTATCGGCCCAAAGACGAGGTCGAAGCAGGCACACGCACAATGGACATCAGTGGCACCGGTAAGCCCAGCCAACCCAACGATACCCCATCCCCAGCTTCCCATTCCAACCAAACTTCCCCTCTCCCCCCTTCTCCTCTCCATCCACCCCCTAAATCCCACCCGCTAATCCCCTCCTCTCCTCCCAGAACTCCGCAAACGCCTCCGCACCGGCGCTCACATCCCCGAATGGTTCTCCTACGCCGAAGTCGTGCGCGTACTGCGAGAGTCGCACCCCCCACGCAACAAGCAAGGCTTCACCATCTTCCTAACGGGGTACCTGAACTCGGGCAAAGACGCGATCGCGCGAGCGCTGAACGTGACGCTGAACCAGCAAGGGGGCCGCAGCGTGTCGCTGCTGCTGGGGGATACGGTGCGCGCAGAGCTGTCGTCCGACCTGGGCTTCTCGCGCGACGACCGCAACCGCAATATCGGGCGGATCGGGTTTGTAGCCTCGGAGCTGACGAAGAGTGGGGCGGCGGTGATTGCGGCGCCGATTGCGCCGTATGAGGCGAGTCGGCAGCAGGCGAAGGAGATGGTGGAGAAGTATGGGACGTTTATCCTCGTGCATGTCAATACGAGTTTGGAGTATTGTGAACGGACGGATAAGCGTGGGATTTATGCGAAGGCGAGGAAGGGGGAAATTAAGGGGTTTACGGGGGTGGATGATCCGTATGAGGAGCCGATGAAGGCGGATTTGGTGGTGGATGTCGAGAAGACGAATGTGAGGACGATTGTGCACCAGATTGTGTTGATGTTGGAGGCGGAGGGGTTGTTGGATCAGCTGTGAATTCGAATGTCGAGAGGATAGGAGCCTGGTGTATCTAGGATTGCTTGGATAGGCTAGGAAGAAAAGTGTTTCCTTGCAACTGTATTATCATCAACTGCAGACTTGAAGTCATGAGTTGAGCAGCACCTTTATATAGACTCAGATAACAGGATTTCTCAATAGACTATATTCATATGACCGTTTTCCCGTGGGTGTCGTCTTCCCTCCCAAATATATATAAAGTCTCAAACATAGCTAGGGTACAATATCTCCATGTATAGACATACGTTTACTCACAACTTCATCATCATCTTCCTCGTCTCGAATTCCTCACTCCCCACCATCGGCACCTCATCCGCCACCTCCCGCTTCGTCATGTTGCTCTTCCCCCGCACCATCTGCATCACCAAATAATTCATCGCACACCGAATCCCCAACTCCTCCCCCCTCTTCACAATATACCCATTGATATACTCCACCTCCGTCTGCCGGCCCGCCCTCACATCCGCCAACATGCTGCTCACATTCTCCGCCGTCGTATTCGCGGCGGACACCACCAGCGTCTCCAGCCGATCCGGGCCGAACTTCAGCCGCAGGTTCGGCATCCCCTGCAGCTCCGGCAGCGAGCGCAGCACCAGGCTCGTCTCGGCCAGCAGCAGCCGCATGGTGCGCGACAGCGCGTAGTTGAAGAGCAGCACGCCGTTGCGCCCGTCGAGCAGCGCCGTCAGCGGATTGATGATGCTGTTGACGGCGAGCTTTTCGAGCTGTGCGACGTGCAGGTCGTGTGGCGAGAGGCCGACGGCGCAGAGGACGGGGACGCGGGTTAGGGTACGGAGGGTGTATCGGGAGGTGGTGGACCAGATGACTTCTTTCTTTTCTAGGGGGGAGGAGGAGGGTTGGGGAGGGCGCGAGTGCAGGGGGTCGAGGGAGGGACTGTCGCTTAGGTAGTCATCGTCGTTGTCATCGATTGGTAAAGGAGCGTTTGAGGAGGGCTCGGCTATACTGTATCGTGGCATGATCCCTAATTGGATCGTCCCAAAGCCGGCGTGGGTTGCGGAGAAGTTGAACTGGGGATCAACGTGTACGCCGTGTGAGACAATACCAAACATATAAGCGGGACGGGTGGTTTCGTCCGGGAATACTCTCTCATTGACTTCGTCCATGACGCCCATGCCATTCTGTAGAAAGCAGATTGTGGAGTTGACGGTCAGGCGGTGGCGTAGGCCTAGAAGCGAGGAGACGGTCTGGTATGTCTTGACACAAACAATGAGATTATGAATGGGCTCATCCGACTCATATCCTGGTCGCGACCGGCCTGATCCCTTTCCCGAATTACCTTTCTCTTGCTCTGTATTCGTTTCTGCACTGACCTCCCCTTCACTTGTCGCGTCCTCTCCACAATTCGGTCGGAAGCTATTTGCTTTGACTATTCTTCCATGCTCGATTTCTGGAGATATAGATAGTTCGATGTCGTAACCCATCTTAGCCTCGGTGATTCCATCCGTTGTAATTTTGATGCTCTCATCTTCTTGTCTCCAAGCTTCAATAAGTCCTCTCCTGTGGAATATGAGGGTCACTGGAGGCGGATTGGAAATGCTTCGAAGACAGTGGGCTACAAGTTTTCCAACACTTCCCGTACCGAGTACATGTATGCGTCGCGATACGTGGGACAAGGGCTGATAGGCGTAGACACCCGGAATGAATCTTCGCGGTCGTTCCTCTCGAGTCTCGGACTCGCTTTCGTCCTCACTAATTTCATAAGCACTACGATTTAAGGGGCCAGAGCGGATGCAATTATCACACTTACTCGCGTCGCCACCAACCCTTCTGCTGCCTTGAAGAATGTGAGAAGGTCATGCGGAAGTAGCCAATGCTACCTTGGAAGCATGATAAAACCCGTGACGGTCCTCGCCAGAGAAGCCGCGAGGGCGTTACTAAAGGTGTAAGGAGCGACAGGATGGAAAGCCAATGACATCTATCTCTTCGACAAAGATAATTACAATACAAGAGGGGATAGAATATTTTCGTCGCTCGCGAGCTCGGAGTTTTGTCGATGCCGTCATTGTTTGGGGGATTAGAGCTTACCTTAGTCATCCCCGCGATTGATCCTAGATATCTTCACTTCCGCTCACCGCGATCGACGCAGGTTTCGTCAACCTCGACAGATTCAATTATGGCGCAATTGAACGCTGTTCAGTCCGCTCGAGACTCTCTCGACGCGACAGACATCGGCTCACTGCTAGACGGACTCGAGGGCAACATTGACAAACTCGAAGCAGCACTGGACCCAGTCGTCAGTCAAGCTCTATCCGAAACTACGAACAAAATGCCAGTACTCGACAAGGCAAAGTTTTACATCTTCGTTACATATGCTATCGAATCCATACTATTCTGTGAGTCCATCTACAACTGTTGTCTATCTCCTCGACTCCACAGCTACTTTCAGACAATCGACGCTAACAACACTTTCAGCCTACCTCCGTTTGAAAGGTACTAATGCCAAGGAACATCCAGTCTTCAGCGAGCTCGCTCGCGTGAAACAATACTTCCAAAAAGTCTACAAAGTCGAGAACCCCGACCCTCCCGAGACGAGCAAACCAAAGTTGACCGTGGACAAAGATGCCGCGCGGCGATTCGTGACGGCGGGTGTGCGACAGGCCCGTTATGAGGAATCGCCTGAAGATGCCGAGATCAAGAGGAAGTGGAACAAGCGGGCAGCGCAGGAGGAGAAAGCAGACAGAGCAGAAAGAAGAGAGCAGAAGAAGCGAAGGCTGACGGTCGAGAAATGGATGAAGAATGTGCCTGGGAGTGATGTGGGACCTCCTTCGGCCTCGTGATCCTACACATTCCCTCGGCGTTTGGTTCCGGATGGGATAGATGAAGTTCGAGATACCCCAAGGCAATGATCTCTGGCGTTGATTATAGGCTGAGTGACCTCCCTTTTCAGTACTGGGGCTTTTAAGGTGTATTCCAAGAGCTTTGAAGTCTCTTTTCACTTTCACAGTCCTCAGGCAAGTACTACGGAGGATTTGTCAAGATTTATTGCATTCCCTCATTTGCTGCGTGTAATGATTTAATATCTTACGCGCCGCCCTCGTGCTGTTCTCCTGCGACTTAATTGAAGTCTTGCAACCCGCTTTTAAACGAGATGTCTTCCATAGGCAGTGTTCGTTGTTGCGGTGGCGTAAAATTGGCGATCATTGAAGTGAAGCTTTTGCGATGACTCCTCCCTTGGCTGTCGCCAGAATCGTGTTTCTCCGTACACGTGATGGAGCAAAAGAGCCAAAATCTACATTCCCAGAACACATATTCGTTCTCTGTCCTTTTCCTGAGGAAAACGTCTGTTATAGGCTGTTGCACGGCTTTCTAATCTTTGGAGGGTTGATGTTCTGCACAATTGAAGCTCGCGGAGCGTATCTGCATACTTCGTATTAGTATATGATCCTACCTAGGTACTGACTCAAACGACTTTGGGACAAAGAAGATTGCGAGGCCAAACGTAGTGACGGTCATAAACATGATAAAGACCAAGGTCTATCCCCATCGCCCATACGTGGGGATAAGATTCTTCCTACATATTTGGCCGAGATACAATCCAAGTCTGCTTACGAAGAACCCCAGAGATTATCCGAGAAGCTTTAGAGGTGCGACGAGCATCACTTACCCAATACTTAATGGATGGCCAAATCCCATGCTTCCGGGTTGAAGAGCGCCGATCAAATAGGTTTCCCTGACTCTTGAGACTGTCAGTCACATTTTTGGAGACGCTCTCATGGCTAAAAGCTCAACCAGATATATACACTCCATAACAAAAATTCTGTCAAGATCTATACCGAGCTATGATTGACTTATGGTAAGATGGCTATCAGCGTAAATTTCACGAGTGCCTCTTTCGAACATCCTGCCACACAACTCCTTTAGCTGGGGCGGCCATTATGGCTTTCCCTTCCAAACTCTGGTGAGAAAGTCCTCAATTTTGTTGAAACTGTAATCAGGAAACAGCTGATTCAGTTCATCTGACACATCGCAAGCACCCTTTATGCTACTGAGAAGGATGCCGATAGACACCGTCTTCCCAAAACCGGCATACTGCTCTTCGGAAACAGCTGGATGTCGTTTTTCTAATGCCCATGATGTGTTCAGGGTTCCGGATTCCAAATCCTCTTTCTTAGCGTTGTCGACAGTAAATGGACGGCCTACCATAATCTCATGTTAACAAGACTTGATGTTCTGTTAGGGTGAGCAATAGTAGAAGCACACCTCGAATTTTCTCGCCGATCTGAATAACTTGAGAGAATGTCACTCTATTGCCCCTGATGCCGCCAATCTCAGGCCACTCGCCCTCGTAGTCGACTGCTCTAGCGACAATAGCAGCAACGTCACCAACCGTGGTTAGCGTCATAATGGCATCCTCATGGCCGTCTACCACGATCGCACGGCCATTATAATAGTCAAAGACGCTTTGCAGCGGGTCGACGTGCTTTGCTGTTTTGTAGGGAAAGGCAAGGTAGTCTAAGAATAGCCCGGGCTGGAAAAGGATGTATTCAAGGACCTGTGAGAACGTTAGGCTTAGGCCTGCATGAAGGTTATGTCGTAACGTCTCACTTTTTTGTTCCTGTTGACCTTTCTCAGATACTCCCTGGTATTCTCTTTCCCAGCCCACCAGGGCATATTGATCGTGCCAGCACTACGGATCCATCAGCTGCAACCTCACAACGGATACGTCACTGTCCGAGATAGATTACCTTCCATACTCGCTCGGCGCGAAGCGTTTCACGCCAGCAGCAATTGCAGCGTCGATGAGATTCTTCTGCGACCTGCCTTCCGGATCTGAAAGGAGCTGAAGAAAGGATAAAAGAGTGTGAGTTCCTCGCAAAGCTTCTACCAAATCACCCTGGTCGTCATAATTTACAACACGCCAACGAACCCCTGACGGAGCGTCTTTCAAAGAAGCCTCCTAAGCTCTGTCAGCGATAAGTAGTGTGGTGTAAGAGAGTAGAGAGGATGCTCACACTCCTGCTCAAGATGGCGATATAGTGTTTATTTGTAGCGAGTAAAGTATCGATTACTTCCCTAGCAACCTCTAGAAGATAAGTTAGTGTGGTTTGTTTTTGCCTTGAATTCGCAATGGCGCACGCCCTGAGCCGCCTGCTACGGCTATTTTGACCATTGTGTCTATGCAAGAATAAAGGTTCGACCCGAGTCTTGAAATAGCGACGTGATACCGGTTAAGTGCAAATTTTCGAAAGCAATTTTTGGAGCGACGGACATGAGAGAGCAAAGGAAGTATTTATATTTGCCTGATATCTTGGCTATGAAGATCTACCAAAAACTAAGATCGTTCTTTTACGATGACAATGTCTCGCATAGCTAGCTTCATCCATTGGGTCTACGACCGCGGACCTCTCTTCTGCTATGTTGCAGAGGTATCTGCCCAGCCATCGCTCGTCCGCCGCGGCGGACGTAGCAATGCGGCATCGCCGCCATGTTACAGTATTAACTTACTCTTCTGTCCACTCCACCACGGCCGTGGCAACGATCCGCACTGGGCAGGATATTTTGTTATCTTCTCGCGATTCGTCTTGTACCGCCGAGGCGGGTATCTCTCAGGATGCAATGGAAGAAAAACGCGCCAACCGCGAGACGGAAGGGCCACCGGCACTCAAGAAAAGGAAGGTCCGCAAAGGCACTCAAAGTTGCTGGGAGTGCAAGCGACGCAAGATCCGATGTACCTTTGTGACCCTGAATGAATCAATCTGTGACGGATGCAGGAGCCGTCGAGTCAAGTGCATCAGTCAAGAATTTCCTGAGGCAGAAGTGGCAAATAGTAAGCCGGACAGATACAGGCTAGACCGGCGTGACCGAGTCGAAGCGTTGGTCGAGCAACTGGCCGAACAAGCTGTTCCTAATCCACCGAGCTGGCTACCCCATGAAACGCAAGATAGCACGAGGAAGACAACAGTGAGTATCTATCTCTTGTCGCAGAGCTTCGTGCTTGCATCAGTTCTCATGGAAGAAATAGTGTAGTATCGGTAGCGATACGCGGAATGCTTCTGCATTTCCGAATACCTCAGTTTCTGGTACCCAAACTTGTGCAGGCCCGAACATTCAGACCAAACGGGGATACGATGAACTATGCAGCACCCTCCTTGCTGCGTGGCCTAGCCAGCATGAGCTCGATCTCATGACGAGCTTCACCGTCGGGATCTCAGCGCTCTTCCACGGCATAGTGTGCATACCGTACTCTAGTTTCCTAAGCAGGAAAATGCCGTCTCAACAAGAAATTCTGCGGCTGCCTCCCCCAGGATCCCATCCGGTTCTTATAGCCCGCAAGCTCTTGCTCCTAGGCTCTTTCCTCCAAAGCATCCCGTCAGGAGCTGTCAAACATCCTGGCAGGCTGGACGTAAAATACCGTGAAGTCATGTCTCACGCTGTCGAGACAGCGAGCAGATTAGTGACCAGCAACGACGACCTCGTTGGTTCACTCGAGGGCATTGAATGCATTATGATTGAGAGTATGTATCAGAATAACGCGGGAAACCTCCGACGTGCTTGGCTTACAAACCGTCGAGCCATGGCAATAGCTCAGATGATGGGACTGCATCTGGGTAACCCGCCGGCGGTCAACATGCTTGACATCGAAACCCAAGAGCGTATCGACCCGGAGTACATGTGGCTCCGCTTAGTAATGTCAGACCGTTATCTCTCCTTAATGCTCGGCCTACCGCCAGGCTCTCAAGAAAGTCCCTTTGCCACTCCAAACGCTCTGAAGGGCTGCGCGCCTATGGAACGAATGGAGCGAATCGACGTGGTCGTCGGTGGGCTCATTCTTCAGCGCAACAGAGAGAATTTACACAATCTTGAAGCAACATATGAGATCGACAAGTTGTTACAGGACGCTGCTGCCTCAATGCCACCTGAGTGGTGGCTTACTCCTGATGCTAACACTATCGCCGGCTTTAATGCAGACGCATATAGCGAAAGCATTCGCATCACCCTCCAGTTTGCGCACTTTCATTTACTCGCACACCTACACCTGCCGTACATGCTGCGACCCTCAGCTGATCGAAAGTACGACTATAGCAAAATCACGGCTGTGAATGCTAGCCGCGAGATACTTTCGCGCTTTGTGTGTTTCCGTGGCTCGAATACGACCCCCGCCTATTGTCGTGGTATTGATTTCCTTGCCTTGATCGCAAGTACGACAATGTGTCTCGCCCACATCGACGCTCGCGGGCAATATGGGATCGATACGAGCAACTGTATGACAGTCTTTCATTTTCTTGCCCACCAGCGGCTTGGCGATCGCGGACTTATGGAACGTACGCTCCAGATTATGGAGAAGATGGTTCAGGCTAATGGTGACGCCATAGCCTGCAAGATTGCTAGTATCCTACGACGTCTGCTCACCATTGAGGCGGCCGCTGCCAAAGGCAGCTACTACAATGCTAGTGTTTCCTCCCAGTCTGGCGAGCAGGACCTCATGAGTTGTGGCAACGGGAATGATGGTGTTGATACGTTATGTGTCAATATCCCACACTTTGGGACTGTCAAAATTGAGCATGGTGGTGGTTTAAGATATGGAGAGTTGGTGCATGGACCTTGTGAAGAGCACGCTAGGCCTAGGTCGGTGTCGAAGGCATCACACTCAGGCATAGGGTACTGCGTCGAGTTGAGATCACCTCCGAATTGGGCAGGACAAGAACGAAGACGGGAAGACACACCTTCGACGACGTCTTTCGCCGGCCATCAAATTGGTAATCAGTCTGTGCACGCCGACTGGCAGGCGGTGCCGTCTAACCTGGACTTCATGAGGTCAGCCGAAGAGTCCCAAGCAACTACAAGCGATCAAGGATTCCTAGACTTAAACGACTGTCCTCTCGACGCAGAACGGCCGATAGTACCAGGACTATCAGCGGAGGAAGATGACTGGATATTACAGGGTGTGGATCTAGCCTTGTATGACAGCCTATTTGAAGGGTGGGGGACCGAGCCGTAAGGAGAGAGGAACCTCAGACATGGCAGGAACTACCCGTCTGGTTAGGATACGGAGACATGTCTGCGAATGGTCATCGAAACATTTTTTTCACACGATGAAGCCAAGGTCCGGAGGTCAACCAATCAGCATGAAAATCTCCTTCCCTGAAGGACAAATCTGCGGAAGTCCTGAGAAGGCACAACGATGACCCACATTCCGGTGCACCATGAATTATTTGACTGGCTGGGTTATGCAAGTCTTTCGAGACATAGTCTAAATGACCATTCCACCATTTGTTGTTGCCGCGACTGTGAATCGCTACGTGCCGTCGTCCCATCTCCGACCCTCAAGCACGACTTCAGAAGATCTTTCAGTTTGAAGAGATGGGTCAGCTGGAGCAGATGGAACAAATCTACCTGTACGTACCCACAAAACTGCCGTCCTCTTTGAGTAACTCGTGACAAGGAGAAGGTGTACTGGGAATTCCGGGTGATCGTTAGATATTTTCTCACCTTTTGCTGAGTCGCTGTCTATTTTACTAGAGCCTGATAACCTTGTCCAGACCCAGAATTTGGTCTTTGGCGAGCTCACTTTGGGTGAGAAAGCACAACATGAGCCCTTTGGACTTGATAATCCAGCTTCATATAAATCCTACTCAAAAGCAGTCTGGATATACTGTCAGGATCAAATTTCCTCGAGAGAATATATGCGATTGGAGCTATGAAGGGGAAATGCGACGAGATCTAAACTTAGCACTTCTCCCACTGGCTCAAGGCCCTCTGTTTGGTGAACGGGCTCTCCAAGGTCGCTGATTGTTTGGGCAGATTGCAATCACTGGTGCTAGTCAGTCTCATGCCAGGCTTGGCTACAGAGAGAGTTTGGCGCCGATATCAACAGGCAAACAACGCAACACATTTATCATCATTTTTTAAAGCTAAGTGTAGGGACAGAAGATCTCCTCACGAATCACTGTATCCTCGAGCCACAACTTCCACCTTCCTAGCCAAATTCTATCGACTGTATCGTTTTCAGCTGGTGGGACATACATTATGTCGTCATTCACATTAACTTCTACAATTGCCCGTGCCCCCCAGGCAGCATATGGTGTGCTGGGGGTTGGTTGGACACCGTATGACTGTTGACGAGGGCGTACAATATATCCTATAACTTCAGGCGGCTGACCAAAAAGATCGTGTAGGTTTCGACTAAGCTGATCGATCTTCCGCTGCCATCGCAGAACTGCCCCAGGTCCGCGCGGCGTAAAAATAAAGACCTGCGGCCCGTGTTCGGCAGCCAAAAGGTGCCCTGGCTCCCTAAGGTCCTGCAGTCCGAGCCCATATCTTCTGTTTACTTGTCTTCGAAGGGCGCCAAAGCCTAGTCGGTAGAAAGTTCGATCATCCCGCTCAATATTTTGGCGGTCCTTAAAGACGGGTACTTCCGGGATAATTGAAAGAGAGACACCTATCCGGGATATTATTATAATAGCGGTGTAATCAAACATCGCTCTGACTCCCATAGCAGTTCCTCCTTCGGTAGGAAATCGGAATTGTGTACTTCTGGCCCTCCTCTCACTCTCGGAGTGCTCTCTCTGTGAGAGCCATTGGCTGTTCCGAGAAATAAATTTACCGAGCCAGATGATCCTATCTCGCGGACCATCAAACACTCGCTTTTGCAGATTGTTCGTACTTGATTCGTTGAACTCAGCCGCTTCCGGAATCGTACAATTGTTAATACTGCCAGGCTCGGATTGGTTTTGGGGCGCGGCACTGTACTGTGGGAGGTAAGTATTATTGGACACACATCGCGCGTGATTGCTTAATATTGGGATGTGAGGGACTATAGCACCTAGCGCTGTGGTAATAAGCGCAAGGTAGCAGATGAGTCTATCCTGGGGAAATAAGATAACCATTCTACGAGAGCGAATGTAGAGAGGTAGGTAAGTTTGAATAGTGACACGGAGCTTGAAAAGGCGGAAAGCAGAGTTGGAGAGATGGACTGTAAAATGCATCCTGATCTCAGTAATGCTTAGGAGACCTACATGACTACAACATAATAGATTCGTATTGAGAAATGTGGCATCTAAACCGTGAATATTACATTTCGAAGGCCATGGGTGACGTATTCCCTAGGTAGGTATGAAGCAGGGCCGTTCCGCACGGCTCATAGAGTAAAAACCCTTGAAAACTGGGCTGCCTTCACAATTATCCTTGTTTCATACCTGCAAAACTCCACTGTATCCAGCTAAAATCTACTTGTATGCATTTAGTATTGTAGTGCATATTTATGACCGTAGCCAATCAAAGAGTTTGTGAAGTACAGCCCACAGTAGCCTGACAAGGATAGGATCGGTAGTGCCGTTACTCTAGCAGACCTGATGCTGAAGCAAAACCGTGGCAAATGCCAATCTGCTGAGCACGACCAAACGATAGATGCTGAGTCAAGTCACCGATCGCCACACGAGTCCATATCAGTTAGGGTCTGACGGGCGCATAAGCCAGACTATAGAATATATCTTGGCATGCTTGGACAGCACTTGCAAGTTGGAGGCTGGCATTCGGATGCGCCGAAATGGAATGTACACAATTTGACGTATGGTGTCCCCTACGAATTGCCTATAATAGTCGTAATACGCCTAAAATTGTCGTTAGTGCAGCCCCGAGTGGAACATGAGAGCGTCGCGAGCTGTAGGCGGAGAAAGTATTGGCTCGGTCTTCGATGTGGATGAGTGATGTGCTTGGCAAGGGACCCCTGCCCGTACCTTACCTAGAGTCCCTTACTTCAATTATCCACCTGGAATCCTGAGCGACTTCAGCACCGCCTGTGATCTTCATGACAATTATGTTGAAGCGTTCTTTGGCGCAGCGCAGCTGGTCTACAGCCAGATTCGGATCTCTGCTGGCTGCGCCCCCTGAGATTCGCCTCTTCTCCGTTCTCAATCGACCGCCTCCAAACTATGAAGGACATGTTCCTCTTACTACGATTGAGAGAGGTGCTCTCGCTGTAGGCTCGGCGCTAGGTTCTCTTCTCAATCCTAGACGACATGGTACGATGTGCACAATCAATATCTCAATTCACTATATTTCTATCATGACATTCATTCTAGGCTTGCTAATATCATGAGCTCCACAGACCTTATAGCAGCACTTGGGGAAGCCACAGCAACACCCTACTTTATCTATCGCCTTCGAAATGCCATGCTTGCTTCGCCAACTGGCAGACGTATCCTTCGCGACCGTCCCCGTATCACCTCGCAAACTCTCTCAATGCCGTATCTTCGTACTTTGCCTCCCAACACAGTTGGCCGGACTTACGCCGCCTGGCTTGATCGTGAAGGTGTCAGTCCTGATACTCGTGATCAGGTACGATATATAGACAATGAGGAATGTGCCTACGTTATGCAGCGCTATCGCGAATGTCATGATTTTAGTCATGCCTTAACCGGGCTTCCAGTTTTTATAGAGGGTGAGATTGCGCTCAAGGGCTTCGAATACGCGAATACCTTGCTCCCTATGACAGGTCTGAGTTTGACAGCCGTCTTAAGATTGAAGAAAGCCGAGCGAGAGAGATTCTTCAGCACATATTTGCCCTGGGCGCTTGCAAATGGGTTCAAGGCTAAGGAGGTTATTAATGTTTATTGGGAAGAACAATTAGAGACAGACGTCGATGATTTGAGGGCAGAGCTTGGCGTCGAAAAACCGCCGGATCTGCGTGACACAAGGAAGATGCTCAGGGAGAAGAGAAAGGCAGAAAAGGCAGCAAAAGAGGCCAAGGACCGAATCGGTGGATTGAAGGATGCATGAAATATTCCAGCAATGCCATCTTGTGAAAACAGGGAAGAATATGTAAGAGCCCAAGTCCTGATGATTTCTAGTCTGGATTTTCCCAACTCCGACCAATGCATTGTGAAGCCATAATTTGGGAGATCTTCATGGTTCTCTGCAAGCCACCTTGATCATGGTATCATAAATCCAGCAAATCATCGTCATCATCGTCATCCCAGCCTCCTCTCTTCCTCTGTACCTTTATAGTGCCAACGCTATCTCCGCCTCCCTCTCCGGAACCATCAGCTCCTCCCTTTGCCCCTTGCTGCTCTGAAATAGCCGTCAAGATGTCTTTTAGCTGGTCTTCTGTGACTTTGCTTCGTAGCTGCCCCGAGCGCGCAAGCATGATAAGCCGATTCTCCACGTCCGTAGCTCGCGATTCGCGAACAAGTCGTATCCGGCCAAGACGATCAGCGGCGTCTGGGGTTAGGATTTGAGAAAGGATGTGTGAACGAGCTTCGGCTGCCAGACGAGTTCATCCATTAATATGCATTCAGTTTGCCAAACAGGACTTAATTACCTTCACGTTGTCTAGGTACCAAGAATTAATGACAAGAATTAGCCTGTCCGAGGAATTTTAAAGCTCACTTTTGTTGATCTTCCTGCCCTTCTTCTCCGCCAGCACCTCCGCCCCCGCCGCCTTGTTGCCTCAGTTGCTGAAGTCGCGCTCTTCTGATCTTTGAGGCTTTCGTTAGATATGTGCTAGAAAGGCAACACTTTGCTCACCTCTTCAAGGTCTGCATCTGACATGTTGAATTGCGAGAGACCAGGTAGTTGTGAAGCCTGGCGGAATCACGAGGTTTCGCGTCTGTGGGGCATGCGTCACTTTGGTCCGTGCCTCAATTCTGACATGATTTCTGAAGTACTTAAGAATCCCAGCATCACCAACTATCGCAGACAGCAACGACTATTCCAATCTTTTCAGAGAATCACAACTAGTGTATCATCTCCTCCGTACCGAATTGCTTCATTTGGGGCTGGAGTGCTTTCTCCGTCATGACCGAAGCTCCGCAGTCTTCAACTTTCACCTTTTGCTACTTTGAAAACACATAACACGCCGTCCTATTAATTTCAAGATCTCTACGATGTCGAGTGTTTTTGATCTTGGTGATATGCGGGAGTTGATCAAACAATTTTCACCGGGATCAAATCAAGCAATAAATCCATACGATGGGACACTGGTTCCAACTACCGCCGAAACCCATTTACTTAGTTCATCCTGGATTAAGAAAGAATTCAGAACGTTATGCGAGAGCTCCAGAGAACGCATCAGTCTCGATGCGCTTCCGTCCAGATTTGATATCACGCCATCTCAATGCTCGGAAATCCTTAAGTCTGAGATCGTAGATTGCCTGCTGAGCTCAGGCAGGAGATTCGTCATCCCTAAGCAGGAGGAAGACATAATACAAGACGAACTCAAAACCATTTCACATCGTATAGGCGTCTCAATAAAACACTTTGCTCGCGGCAATGACATCGACCTTGGCCAGATGCGAGATCTTGTCCAGAAGCTCAACCGCATCCACGCTGCAGACAACCCAATCCATCTGGAGATATTAGCAGATGGGGACGCCCTCATCTCCAAAGAATCGCACGAAAGATACCTAACTGGCATCCACAAAATAATGCAGACTGCACAAGACCAAGCCATAGTTCAGAAATTGGTCCAGACATCGGATTTCCAGGATCTCAAGTTACCAAACACTCATGCTCTGCTTCTAGCAATGGAACTTTTGAATTATGATCATACAGTTATTAGTGGCTGGCTTCAAGACTACAGTCAAGATGCTGTAGTATTCACACCAAATTCATCCATTGCAGAGGACTTGCGGACGGGCGACTTGCAGTATGTGAACATGCTGGAGCCAGTGCGAAGGCCGTGTGGTGAGCAACAACTCATTGCTAAAACGAGGGCGCTACTACGTGAGCAGATCTCAAAAGAGGGCATTGTATACATCACCAAAGATGACATTGCTTTCTCTTCGTTATGGCTGCATGGTCTGGCGAGTCAACTAGACGGCGATCTTTCCGAGGCCGGAATTGCCAGGGTTTTGTTTGCAGATCTACCAAGTCACATACAATCTGAAGTTGCGAATCTACTCACGACATATTCTCCGCCAGATGCCATCGATGGGAAGAATGCAAACCTCCTCCTCCAGACGCCTTGCTCTCGATTCGGCAATCTGCTTATCTCCGACAAGCGCCGACAGAGCTTGGAGATGGCGCTGGAACAATCAGCTCGAGATGGTGCAGCTAAACAAGTCGAAAGCGCAACAGCAGTGTCTACGTTTGATTCAGCCGACGCTCTGAACGGTATCCTGAAAAATGAAAAGAGACTTTCGTCTGGGGAACGTAACGAGCTGAGGCATGGGCTGCTGAATCGGGAAATGACCCAGCGCGTCAAGTCTATTTTCGAGGAGGAGCTGGCCAGAGGATATGACACGATGAGAGAACGGTTCAGACTCCAATACTGCGATCGGATATTGTTCAAGGCAGACCTTGCCTATGAATTCAACAAGAGCCTAAAGACCAATACCGATTTCGCAAAGATTCTGGAAGAAACGCTGGAGGCGTGGGTTCAGGAGACATTGATACCGCAGAATCTTAAGCCTCAGGCCCCACTTTCGAAGCTGGCGCAGCAATGTAATGACAAATCCTTGAACCGGAAGCTGGATGCGCTGAAAACTCAATGGCGTGGTATCGAAGACCTTAGGACTTTTCCGCCTCAGTACCGGATCGCTGAGCTGGTAGATGAAGTGAATGCGCGGAGAGGCGTCAAAGAAGATCTGATTCGCAAACAACAGGCCTATCTGGCCAAAGAAACCAAGCCGCTGGATGGTTTGTTGGAGCTCCTCGTCATCCTGATAGCCAGAAGAACACCAGGTTTCGCACATGCCAGAGGAAAGCATATACCAAAGCTGGTTGGTCTACTGGAGGTTATGTGTCACGAGGGTGGGAATGATACAGAGACGCAAGGGCTGCTTAGCACGCTAGATCAGCTGAAACAAAGAGTCAAGACAGGTAGTGCGACTGAGAGGGACGTCGAGCAGATGCGGGATGTAGAAAGAAGAGATGCAATGAGGTATGCCCAATCGTCGAGCCCTGATGGGGCGCATTCTCGTTAGATCACCAGGTGAATGTATCTTCCCAAGGAGCTTATCAATATAGCATTTCGAGCCTAGATCGTTAGAAGACTCCCTAATCGTGGGAACGGACCAGGCCGCATTAATGAAATATGTAATATTAGAATTTTACAGTAGTTCGTACAGGCGGGAAGGTTTCAATCATTTCTTCCGATATACCACCGGTATATTGCACCGAGACATCCGTGTGCATCGTTCTTTTAATAGCCGCTGGCTTCATGGGAGACAAAGGTAGCGTCTCCTCGTCGCTAGGTCCTCTTGCCAATGGACCTCCTGTAATCACGACCGAGTTTCCAAGTTTTGGCATCCGCATACCCAGCGCTTGACCGACGTTGTACTGGATCTCGTCGGTATCGCCGGACAGAAATCGACCGCTCGAACCAGAGCTGGAGCCTTTCCCGCGTTTGCGCTTGAAGATGGGGCCAAGCGTTGGTATTGAGGCGGCGATAATGACTACGTTCAATTCGACAGATGAGGCGTGGAAATAAGGGTTTATGTCGTCTATCTCCATGTCAGCGAATTCGCGGTGACTTGTGAAAGATTGTCTTACAGGCAAAATCAATGTCGGATTGAAAGAGGACATGGACTTCCACCGTTCTCCAAATAGCAGCTCCCATGGCACTGAAAAGATGTTAGTATGCGAGTTCTCGTACTTGTCGGCGTTCTGAACTTACACAATACTCAAGCTCAGGAGAATACAGGCGGCAACTTTGACTCTCAGGTGAGTTCGGAATTTCCATACCATCAGCGAAGGCGCCAAGGTGAGGAATGCATCGGTGAGTACGTTGATGGCTGGACGTCTATTAGCGTGAGTTCCAACCATTTAAGCCCGTCGAGGAAGCCCTACAGCCGACGAAGAACGTAAAATTAGCCCAGGGTGATGGTTTGTAACAAGTCGTTGCAGGACTACATGAATGATCAGCGATCTGGTCGGAGTGAATCAAGATCCAGCCATGCATACTTTCCAATAATTACAAAGTCTGTCCCGCAGATGGAATACAGCGTCACGACCAAGGCAAAATTTGTGACGATCTGCAGCAAGGCGAAGGCGTAGAGGGGATATTTCAATTCGTGCTTTACTTTCCCGATGATGGCAAGAAGGTAAAAGCAAAAGGAGACCCGGCCAAACACAGGGCAGATGATGCAGAAAGCTTGAGCAACGTAAATCCATTTCAAGATGGCAAGACTCGAGGGTATGGTCAGATATTCCCAATGACGCCCAAGGCCATCATGAAATGCTTTTTGGATTGCAATAGAATAAATCAGGGCTGTCGCCTTTTCGAAGTTAGAAGTCGCAACGAGTCTAATTGCGTCTTAAGAGACTTACCCAAGCAAAAACCATCAAGGCATCATCCACAGCAAGACGCTTTAGCTTGAAGAGTTTAGAATATACTCGGCCAAGTATCAAAACGGTCGAGATGGTAAAAAGGACCCAAGCTGTTTTGGCGACAGCAGAGCCTCGTTCAACATTGGGCGGTAATACGTCAGGCCTAGGCCAGGGCAACGAAGCCATGGGAGCTGAGAGCTCTGAAGAGAGGAGGATAAGAGGTCATCAACGGCTAGCGGCAGGTTCAAAGAAGATGTACAAAAATCAACGGTGGCACAGCAGAGTAGCACGAGTGGGTATGTACTCTCGACCTGTAGAGGGATCGTCTCTCCTAAGAATGCGCTGCGGCATGCGTGAAGATCATCCTGGACGGGACCCCAGAGGCCTGATCTGCTCTTTCATCTTGTTTAAAGGTCAGCTAACATTTTAGCTTGTGGGTCATCTTGCAGGAGGGTGTGCATGCGCGAGCTTACCTAGGACGCCTCCCAGGGCCCTATGAGAGACTGCAGCCGGGCTGAAACCAACAGATTTGGCGGCTCCAACGGATGCAACCCCACGTGTCTTTCTCTTCGGTTTCGACCATTGTGATCTCGGTTTAAGCTTGATTAGTATCGTGTTGGCAGATATGCATGACGTCTGTGAAGTGGTCTGCATGCAATGCGTCTAATGCTGACCTCCCTCACCTCTCGTCCTCCTCCCTGTACAAAATCATATCTCGACAGTACATTCAATGTTCTCTCTCTCCAGTCTCCACAATCGTACCAGTCGCAAGGCAAGGCATTAAACATGCCTCCCTGAAGTCTGGTACCGAAATTGGACGACCGTGAAAGACGATCACGGTGCCACAGAGGAGCCCGGCGTTCCTGGCTCAGTTGGGTTTGCGGGCCGCCAGCCTGGCAGGTCAGACTTTCCACTATCTCCACCATCTCACTGACCAGCTCTGGCGTCCCAAAAAAGCAACCGGTCTACACTCTAACCCTGTATGGAACTGAATTACCCAATCTAATTACCGCATAGCGGAGGCGGAGAGAAGAACGAAGCTTCCATCACGCATGCAGATTAGGGCTCGTGAAAGCACGTACCCCATGGACGGGGCGGCGCGGTGGTTGAGGCTTAACTACCATGACGGCTGCATACCATTCACAATTAGCGTATGTCTTAGGGGATCTTGATGGCAAGCGGTGAATCCTCTGCCCTGAGATGGTCTTGATCAATCCTGAGGCCTTTTCTGCTGGAGAACGAGAATGTTGTTCGTGTCACACGGCGCAGTATCATGCTACGCATGGTTGCCATGTGCCAGGAGCTGACGTGAGTTCGTTCTTCAACATCCTAACCACTCTGACGTTTGTGACTGCAGAAAACCCGGCAGGGTGGAATCGAAATCCTTCTAGTTGGAGTTCTTTACCGCTTCAGGCATACCGGTGTCTCCTCTGACTAACCCTACCACCCTACCTGGTAAGGTACCACACCTCTCGTACGCACCCCACAACCAGAATTCACATAAACTCTCTTCCCTCCACCTCGTCGCATCTGCAACTTCTCGACTTGGTGCCTCCCTCAGCCGTGAGACTTTTAGGGTTTCAGTGTATGCGATGGCTTCTGCTGACAACGAATCTTACCTTGGTCCTTGGTGATCACTTGCAGCGACGGTCAAGCCTCCTGGTTGCGCGGCGGTAAGCCTAAATGAACTAATCCTTCTCCTAGTACGGAGGTGGCATCAAGAACAGAAGGCTGCTCCGTGCTCTAAACCCCAAAGAAGAGATGCGCCTCGAAACCTTGAAAATACCCTATAAAACTTTGCCAACTATTTATTAGGCGAGCTTCTTGTTATTTGTCGCGCTGGCTTATGGCGGTCGCTCACCACCAGATCGAATCAATTCATGGTGCGACAATAGTACTCTGCCGATCTCGTCGTCTATACCGTCTTAAAGGCGACGTTTGTCGTCTTGACTCGCTTGCCGGTACGTACAGTAGCGCATCGTCTGTTGTAGCGAGGTCGCAAAGCATTATGCTCCTCGCTTACCCATTAGTCTCACGAAAGAAAATGCCAAAGTCTGCAGAGTTCACGGCGGACTGACCCTGGTATCATTGCCACGCGTACGGTAGATTCTCCATCGTGGAATCGCATTGGTTGAAAAAAGGTTTGCCGATACCTCGGTCTTGTCTCTACAATGAGTTTAAGCTGCAAGATAAAGTTGAACATTGAGATAAACACCAAACAGATGTCCCGAAGCCTGATGATCCGTCTGCATCGGCTACTGTGTCAAAGAGACGTGGTTCCTCTTGAGATCGCTGTTCCTGAGCTCCGAGCAAAGGATAAGGTTCATGAGCAATCAACCCTGAATCTGCTCCGATGCTATCCCTTGGTATAATTCTGCAATAACGACATAACTCGCCACTATCGCATCCATTAGGGATACTTACACCTGCAACTTCTCTTTCATTATTATTACCTTAGATCGCTTTCACCTGTCGGTGGAGGTATCCGCACCAGGGTCCAATCTACCGTGGAAGCATCCGGTCCCCTGACGATCAATCCAAACTTTCTCGGTTCTCATTCGTGGGGAGAGACTCTGTCAAGGCACCCGGTCTGTCACTCGGAGAATAAACCCTTCCCCCTCCCTACCACTCTACCTTGCACTATCCTCGCGTGTGTGGGGTTTGGGCAAGGTGGGCTGGTGGATTTTCGGTACGATTAATGAATGATATGCACGACTTCAGAGCTTTCCACTGCTTAACCTTTGCGATTGTTTCGTAGATGCAGTGATGCACTGTGAAGGGAAGGAGTCATGTCTATTCGATGCAAAGCACGCTCATCACATTTGCTCATCGACCGAGAAAGACATGGAGTATGGCATTCTACCGAGTCGACTTCGTGCATCGTCTCCCAGTCACTGACTCAGCACCTTGTACACCGCGTCCGAATCCCGAAAGAACCAAGGCGATAGTTGACTGACTCTTCGATACGTGCATGTGTGGATGCCCAACAATGCACGCGTGACTATGTCGCTTATCTTTTCAGTCGAATCGGCAAGAGCTCTCTATTAGGGATTCATCCACATGTCTGCATTACGGACTTTTTTCGCGATCACCTTTCGCAACTTGTTTGCGTGAGACACGTATCAAATGCTCAAAAGCGCGTGCTGATGTGGCCTGCAACATCTCATATGTTCTGAGTATTGTAGAGCTCACTAGTCCATATACCATTATTTCTGAATTAAATGTCGCACCCAGCCGCCACCATGTTCTTGCCTAGAGTGACAGTGTACCTCGGACTGGGCCCTGGAGAGCCACAAACACATTACACACGACTAGATGAGAGTCACTACCGTCTTTCGGCTCCCTTCCGAGAGAACGAATGTCCTGAATTGCTTGGAATAGCGTTCAAACGTGTCATGGCAGCGTGTCTTCAGAAACCTCCCATTACATCCGGGTAGACTAGGCTTGTAGACATTTCCAAGCGGAGAGCCTGCGTTCGAAATGAATGGGTCCACGAACAACTATTGCGCTTTAATATATGTCAAGTGTCTTGATGGTTGTCGCATGAGGACGAAAGCCAGATTGAAATGGACTCTTGAGATTGTATAGGGTAAAATCAGACCTCTCACCTTTCCTATTGTCGTCACCTACCCCAAGGACCCTGTACAGCTAGCTGGTCGTTTAATAATTGCCTCCAGGGATAATGATAGCTTCAAAAGCATTGGTGTAACGTTCCGTCTCCGACCTCTTCCCCGTTTCTGGACCTGAGGCTTTGATAGAAATTAAATGCCACTGTATCACAAAGATACCCTCCTCGTTGTCAAGGGAATAACTGTCTGCTATTCCAATGACGACCGTAGCATATCTATCGATTCTAAGTCCGTCACACGAAGACTCAAGCCACGCGCGGTTTCACAAGCATGACAGTACCCAAGATGACTCTTACCGCTTTTTTGATATCTAGGCAGCATTTCAACTTCTTCTGGACGGCTTCCTGACCTCGCGAATCAACCATCAAATCCTTAACTTGCTCTCAAATCCTCAACCATGCGCGCTGCCACATCACGAATCTGCGTCCAGCGCATCTCAAGCGTTTTCTTCGCGGCTGGGGGAATGCCTTTTTCTTCCCCTCCTCTTTCTATGTTCTCTGTACTAGCCACTCTTTCGTTTTCTTCTTTCCTCCCTTCGTCCTCCGAACTGAATGCCTTCAGACTCCGCAGCCTGTCCTCCGCTTCCTCCTGTAGTCCCTCGCACACCCGAGCCAACAGCTGACCTACCACTTCTCTTTGGCCCTTCTGTAATTGGGGAGCTCTTCCTTCAACAAAGGCGCGCCAAATCGATTCTTTGGAATCGGAAAGGAGAAGCAGGGCGACTTCAGTGCGGTGACAAGGCTGCCAGGAGGTGGAAGAAGCAACGTAAGGAGCGCTGCTAGAGTGTAGGACGTAGTTGGAGTGGTAGCCGGTGGATTTGAGGAGGGTAAGCTGGTGCGGAGTGCACCGTGGGAGGATATGGTGGTCGAGGGAAATAGCGTCAGCGGACACAATGTCAGGGTCGTGACTGTGTGGGAGGATGAAGCCATCTGGAAAAATCAAGGTAGGCTCTTAGCATGTGGTCTCATGGATAAGCGGTCTTGGATGTCGCATTTCGGCTCTCTGTAGCTTCCAATACTTACAATCCACGAGCAAGAAGTCGTTGTCGAAAGTCCCGTAAGACACACAGACCTGTTCTCCCTCCGCATAGTCTCGCTCACATGTAGCGGTGTAGCCGGCTTTTGTGAAGTTGACCTCGCACTACACATAATGCGAATGAGAAGCAGATTTAGCGGAAAACGCAGGACGAGGTGAACGATGTGCACGTACACCTTGACTGCTGTGATTGAAAAGGTCCATGAGGGGACACAGCGCCATGCACTCTTGGGGGTCCTGCGATAGCTTCCGCCGCTTCTGGCTGTGCTTCGGAAGCGCAGGATAGTCCCACCAGAAGCAACGGGTGTTTACGAGCAACCAACAGTAGAGGAAGGTTTTGCGCGTGCTGCTGGTATCGGCCAGGATAGCGTCAGAGACAGCAGCGTTCCAATCACGCTCCAGCTTCTTCCGCTGCTCCTCGAGGTGAGAGGCTGCCTTTGGAGTCAGGAAGTGTTGTCCGTCAGGCCACACCAATGGCATCGATTCGACCAGGTCGGTCTGCTTGGGCAAGGTCGCTCTCCATTCTTGCAGAGGCGACTTCGGATCATCTTGCCACAGAGTGAGAGTGACCGCCAGTTTTGCATGGGTGGTCCATTTCTGTGGTAAACGGAGTTTGCGTAGGTAGGGAGAATCGATGGTCAAGAGGGTGGAGGATGGGATCGACAAGATAATTTGACCTTTCTGTAGGATGGTGTGAGCACAACGTGAGACGAGAGCAGCGTTCTCACCTCCAACGCGTGCACAGCAAGCAAACCTAAGCCTGATCCGGGTATGACTGCAGGGCGAATGCCTTGAATGCTTGCGTTGTGGTCCAGCAGCCAGTTGATCAAACGGTCTGGACCAGGCACGCCAGAGTTCTCCATGTCAGGATGCAGCAGATGCGGGGACGGAGTTCGCTCCGGCCTGGTTCCATGTACTCAACGAGCCTGGACACGCTGAGAGTACTGGGATATTCCTGCCATCGGGTGGCCAGAACTCGTCTTGGGACATGTTCGGATTGTAAGGGACGAGGTGCGCACATGGCAATATGGCAGATCAAAGCCTAACGCCAGTAGCCCCGACCCAAGATAGGCTGGACCTCTGTTTCAGCCTGCGAGAAATTTGCCCATCTCCCTATCTCTAAACCGCATTTCCCTCCTCCCTTCCGGCATCAATCCGGAGTTGTCACGGAAGAAGGGATCCACATGGCCATCTGCCCCCTTCGATCAATCACCGACTTCACTTCTCCATGGCGGGACCGCGCTGCCTGGCCTCGTGTGCCTCGCATGTTCTTGCCCAGCTTCTCTCATCGGCGGCTTAGCGTCGGAGACAGATCCGATGTCACTGCAATCGCCCCAAGATGGCAAAGTCAAAACTGAATGCCTTTCTGGCCCACAGTACCATCTCACTGAGCACTTGCCCATACGACCGTTCGCCCATCCTTCCGCCATGTTCTCGTATCCAACGAGAGCTGCGATCGATCTCTGACCCCGTTGTCCATGGCCACTCTTTCAGCCCGCTTCATTCTCATCTTCTCTGACGCCACTGCCATCGCTGGAGGAGCTCTGAAGACATGTCGTCGTCTTCCTCGGGGCTAACTCCGCCTGTCTTTACCTCGTCCACATCACCACCGCGCCACTCCTCCTCCTCCGCCTATCCTCCACTCCAACCACACCCAACAACAGTGGCCAGCCCGCAATCGTCGGGCGCCGAATCCGGCCCTTCTCACAGCAGCGGCTGGACTCGTCTGAAACGTCAACAAGTCGCCGCCGCTTGTAAAGCTTGCCACCGGCGGAAGTCAAAGGTACAGTCCCTACCCCTTCCTCACCGTTCTCATCCCCCCCTCTCCCCCATGCTTCCGCATCCCGCTCATTATATCTCACAATACGACCCGTCTACAGTGCGATGGCGTCCGACCCGCCTGCACCGCCTGCCAACAGCGCGGCATCCCGTGCCACTACGACGTCGAGCCCGAAGAGTCACGGATGATGGCGCTGAAGCGGCGGAACGACGACCTGGAGCGGGAGCTGGCTCGCCTCTGGGAGCTGTTCACCTTCCTGCGCACCCGGCCGCTGCCCGAAGCCCACCAGATCCTCGAGCGGATGCGCTCGTCTTCCGACCTGCTCGCCGTGCTGCAGTCCGTCAAGGACGGCGACTTGCTGATGCAGGTGGCGTCGAGGTCGCAGTCGGACTTGTCGAGCCCTCCTCCGCCTCCTGCTTCCCTTCCGCAGCCGTCGTCGTCGGCGCCGCCGCAGAGCTCGTCGGAGCTGTCGCGGCCTCCGAACTGATGGATGGAGTTAGAGGCGGCTGGGACTGACGATCTCCGGAATACAGTTTGAAGAAACAATAATATAGTCAAGGATCTGGCTGCTCTAGATATGGGACTACGTGCGTCCGCACTATGGATCTTTTGTCCAGAAGCATCTGGTAGGCAAGTGGACGCTTGGAACGTTTCATATTCGCTCGCCAGCTCTTCACCGTCTCACATGTGTGTTGAGCTGCAAAGTTTTCACTGAGGGGTTTTCGTGGTCGTACAGAAGCATATTTTTCCTCAACCCCCCTTCCTTTATCACGGCGCTCATGCCGGACATGGGAATTACATCAGCTCCCCTGATAAGCGTATCATTGTCCTGGTTGCTGGACAGGGTTCAGAGCATCGCATATTTGCATTTTTGGCGTTTTAGCAGGGAATTATTAGGTATGGAAGGCGTAGCATTCATTGCGGGGAACTCCATCACTGCGAATTTGGCGAGCACAATCGCCTTGGCATCTTTGCATATCTTTGCATTACGGGGAGCGGGACATACTAGCTTATGGGATCAAACCATCAATGGATTCTAGAATACTGAATCTCACTCAGAAGCAATGGAAGTTGCTACTTTGCTCATCACACGCTTTGCCCCTATAGCTTCCCCTCATTCAGCTGACTATCGTCCACAGTGTAGAGAGAGTGCCTTGCTCAAGCTATACCCACGCGAACTCTCTGATAATGAGCTCCACGCTCGCAATACTTGAGTCCTGTCACTGCTGATATGTTATCGTCATCTCGACATAATAAAGGATGTCATTCCGTAAACCTAGACAGAGATATTCTGGGGGAAAAGACGTTGTCCCTGACCTGCATTGTCCATGACAAATTCAACACCATTCTTTCTATAAGCATACGTTGCAGAGTTGAAGTATAATATACTGTAGGTTAATTTCAGATACCCATCCATTCACATTATTATTAGTACATATTTTCCACCCCTTCCCCAGAAGCCTCACCCGTTTTCGCTTCATTTTCTCGAATGGAAAATATCAGACTATACATATTTGTACAAGAACATATTGCAAGAAAGTGACTGTGAAGGATGACCACGAAATACGTTAGAGAAACATGAATCCCATGCCAGCCTTGACCGAATATGTCAAGACCGCCCGAATCTCCTAATCCCTATTGTTGATCCCTAGTGAACGCATAAAAGCTGTTTTCAAAGTAATTTTTGTGCGGTCATCATCGTACGTCATTGATGAATATGCGTTTTGCCTTTGTCCTTTCCTCGCCCTATTGTTGTGTATACCTCTTCGCGAAAGTGGGGTTCCGTTCGAACTGGCTGTAAAATACTGTAGCCAAGGCAAATGAAAATAGATAGCTTGCAGAATGTAAGAAAGATGGCCGAAAGTGAAGAAGGCTTGGATGGCCCATAAAGGCAGAGTGTTGGAAGGGCAAGTTTAGTCGAAGGCTCCCGGGATATCAAGACTGCTCCTATCCTTCTCGCTCATCGGCATCGGCTCTTGACTCGGCGTCTCATGCTCCTCCCTGTCCACCTCCACAGCAGCACTCTCCTCCTCCGCAACGACAGTATTCTCCCCAACCTCCTCCGCAGCCTTCCTCTCCTCTTCCACCCGCCTCACCTCCTCCTCCACCCTCCTCTCAACATCAAACCGCATCTCCTCCGTCGGACCACTCCTCCTCTCGGCACTCCTCCCCCTCCCCTCTCCCTCTCCCTCCCCACTCTTCCTCCCCGTACTCCCCTCCTCCCCACTCACCTTCCTCACATGCAGCGCCCCCACCGTCGGCACCGCTGGCATCGGACTCTCCCTGCGCTCACTCTTCTCCCCATCGCGATGGCGACTCCGATCGCGCCAGCTCGGCGCCCCACCCGCCACAGTGCTGCCGCGCGCGCGCAGGGCGTCGCCTCCACCGCCAATATTGCGCTGCCATTCGCTGCGCGTGCCCTTGCCGAGACCTTTCTCTTTCTCATTGAAGAGGCGGATGCGCGCGGCGACGGCGCGGGCGCGGGCGTCGGCGTCGTCGGCAGCGGTGGGTTTGGATGGGGTGGTAGTAGTGAGGGTCGCAGGGGTGTCGTCGTCGGTGGTGGCGGGGATGTCTTCGTGCGTGATGATTTCGGGGGTGGGGATGTCGCGGGAGAGGGTATGGGCGAGCGGGATGGAGGAGGAGGATGTGGCGGGGGTGGTAGAGGAGACGGATTGCCGGTGGGGGATGGGAAGGGGTCGGTCGGAGACGGAGGATTTCTTGCGGTGGTGCGATGGTGGGGTGGGTGGAAGGGCTGCTGTCTTTGTTGCTGCTGCTGCGGTGAAGGGATCTTCACGTTTGGAGTCGGGGGTTTCTATGGGGGGAACGGAGTCTGAGTCCTCGTTGGCTTTTGTTGAGCGTATCTCTTCCGTGCTTGTCTTTGCTCTGCTCTGACTTTCTCTTTCTGACTCTGTGAGTGATTGCCCTACCATGGGACTGTCAACCACTTTGCTGACGCCAAGGCCTTTTTCACCGTTCGTAGCAGTCGGAACGACTCCACCGCCAACTCTGGCCCAGAACATCCGCTCTCTGATGCTGACGCACTCCTCCCACGCCTCTTTACCTGCCTCCTTTTCTTTTTCTGCCTCACTGGAATTTTCTTTGCCATTGCCGTCGGTGCTTACCCTTCGATTACCGCTCGTGCTGCGCCACATGCCCCTTTGGAGAGTGCGTAGAAATCCTGCCAGCTCAGCTGAGCTTCTCACTCTCGTACAACACCATTCGCACAATGCCCATCTTTGCGCACCCTCCTCATCACTTGCTTTCATTCTCCACCGCCGTACGTATTTATCACCCTTCTTGTTCTCACCACATAATGTGCAAGGAAACAGGGGAGTGGGTCCGTAATTGACCGTTGGTGCGGAGAAGGGTTCGATTGCTAATGAGCCGGATGCTATGCTCGAAAGGAGACTACGGCGATTGAAAAAGGAAAGCGAGGGTGCGAGGTCAAGGCGGAGAGTGGGCTCGATATCTTCCGAGAGGACGCGTTTGTAGAATTTGGTGTCCTTCAGAGGAGGAGGTTGTGCATCACTACCGAATGACCCTGAATTGTTGGGGGAAGCTGACTGAGAAGCAGCAGATGGGACTGAACCCATATGTGAGCGGGAGAAGGTTTTGGATGTGGAGTTGTTTGACTGCTGATTGACACTTGTGGAACTGTTATTGTTCAATGACGCTAACCCAAGCAGACTACCATAATTGCCACTTGGTGTCCGACTTGGAGCATTGCTTGATGCTTTGAAGAGCGCGTGGAAGTCGTCATAGGCTTGGACATCATGTCGGAGCATGGGTTGGATGAGATGATCGAAATGCAGAGGGTGTTCAGGGCTGACATGCTGACCTGGAGTATATGGCGATGGCATGCTTGAATCGAACATTCTGTTCATCTTGTCCAATGCTGGTGTCGAGGGGGCTGTTGACATTTGCGGATTCGATTCATTTTCGTCGCGTTCAGACTCCATCTTCTCCATGACTGCTTTGAGATCCTGAAGCTGTTCTTGCTGTGAAGCGAGGAGGAGTTCCGTGTCATTGAGTTGTGATCTAAGCTGCTTATTACGAATCTCAGAGGCCTCCTTGTCTTTTCGAGCAGCAGCAACCATCTGATTGGCTTCTTCGAATAATGCGGTCGTGAGATTTTCTAGCTCGCCTTCGATGCGCTTCTTGTCCTTTTCTGCAGTTGCTCTTGACTGTCTTTCCACATTGAGCTCCTTGGAGAGCTGCGCGAGCATGCGATCATACTCGGCGCGGCTGACTAGAAGACCTTGCTCGGATTGCTTGGTATGTTCACGATTTGCGGCCTCCAATTGAGCAATGTTCTCTCTCGCAGCATCTAGTTCGGCTCTGGCGGATTGTAACGAGTCGTCAAGGTTTGTTTGGTGGTTGATGGCGTTGATCAGTTTGGTACTAAGCGTGGCGACTTCATTACTCAGGTCTGGGTGGGAATCACTGCGTTGAAGCGTTGAAGGGCTGGGTGAGCGAGGATCTGGCAAGGTGTTCAGTCCACTTGATGTATTCCGAGAGTGAAAGTAGCTTGGAGCACTTCTTGGGTGCTGGACGGCGGCCATGTTTGCCGCCTGCGGAGAGGTAACATTCGATTTCAAGGCTGTTTCTTTGAGATTTTGATTTGAAGTCTTGGAGCGGAAACCGTTGGGGCGTTTGAAGCCAGAGCCCCCGTGGCCCCAACCACCGACAAAGAGGAAGCTGCGCGCTGGATTAGAGGTGCTCATGGGTGCGACTTCCGCGTGGGTGGGAGTCGGTGGGGAGACAAGGACGACTTACTCGGCCACTTTGACAGACTAGGATGCTGCGACAAGGCCAAAGTTAAATTGGGGCGCAGTTTGCCGCCCACGATTGTTCGGCTTAAAGGCAGGAGCGCGACCACACCATCTTCGGAGGAAAAAGAGGACTGCAGAGCGTTTCAATGATACCGTCCAAATGAGGTGTGAAGACGTAATGGAGATATGTAGAGTAGTGCAGGTGCAGGGTAGCAGGGGAAGAGAAGGGGAAGTCAACGGCGGCAGGATGATGTCGTTGGCGGATTTAGCCGGGATGTGATTGGTGGGCCGAGGTCGCACGGGGCGGTCCAAAGAAACTCTCCCGGCCCAACCTATTCTTTAATCACAGATCATCTGCTTTCAATCAACTGTTTCCTTTGTTTCATCCTTCAACTTCTGTGACACCTGCGTATCACTGTCACTTCGATGCACTGTCATCTTCACCAATTGCAACTGGCTGCTACCGAACATTAGGCATCCTGCCACATCACCTCAACCGCTCGAAATCAAGGACGAATATTTAGGACGCCCTAAATGATTAACTACTCGATGGAGTAATTCACAAGAATATCACGCAGTACCACGCAGTACCACGATTTAACACCCAGCTCAACACTGAGAGGAACCTAAAATAAGTGAACGCCAGCAAATGCTGCAACCCAAACCCACTCCATCCTTCTATTTGTCTCCTTCTCTCATCGCAATAAAGCCTCCAGTCATCTCGCCCTTTCCTCTCCCACTTCCACTTCCCGTTCCTGGATTTCCGTTCGCAGCTTCATACTTCCCAGTATCATAGTTTCCGGAGTCCCAATTGCCCGAATCATAATCCCCCGAGTCGTAGTCACCAGAGTCATAATCTCCAGAATCGTAGTTGCCGCTGTCACCAATGCCCGAATCCTCAACCCCAGTATTCGCTGTTCCCGTCGCTCGCACCGGCCCCGAACCTGTGGGCGATAATCCAGGAGGTGCTGAGCCGGGAGATATCAGACTCAATGGGATCGCTCCCTGACCTGCCCAGCCCGCTGCTGACGCTCCTGTTGCACTCGAGCATGTCGCTCCTCCTGGACACAAGGTGAAAGTTTGCGTGGTAAATACTATTGTGGTGGATGGGAGCATTCCCCCCAAGCCCAGTCCAGGTGCGGTGCAGGTACCAACACTAACAGTAATTGTCGTGATATTTGGTTTCGTCGTTGTTGTAATGGGAAGGGGAGAGACTGAAACAGTTGTTTGGCTGATAGCTGGAGGTTGAGATAGTGGAGTCGCTGGTGTTGTCATTGATCCGGAACTTAATGTTACTGGAGATGCCGAGGCCGAAGGGCTGTACGAGACCGATGTCTGTGGCAATCCTGTACTTGCAGATGACGAGGTTGCTGTATTTGAGGGGCTACTCAACAACACTGCTGATGACGATGTCAAGCTGGAGATAGATTCACTGGATCCGGATGAGCTCGGCGCTCCAGAAGACTGAACGTAGGTCAAGGTAGGACTTGATGCAGGGGGCGACGAGCTCACAGGACCGGTGAACGAGAAGGCACCTGAAGTCGACCCATTAATAACAGGAGTATTTGGCGTGAAGCTTGCTACACCTGGCCCAGTACTAGAAATCACACTATTCGGGAGAAAGCTTGAGGTTGCGCTTGGTGCGGAAATGCTTGAATTGGCTGTATTGGCCCACGTCGGTACGCCTGGCGCACTGCCTAAAGGAGCTGTTAAGACATTGCTGAAAGGGGCTCCGGATGCACTGCTGTAAGGTGGTGATAGTACACTACTTGATCCTCCTGCTGAGGAGCTGTTGGAAAGACTGGTTTGTGGGACACTTGAAGCACCTGTTGGTGTGCTCGGAGAGTTTCCAGCAGTGGAATTTGACGGAATCAGAGTAGGACTTGAAGATGACGGAACACTAGACGCACTTGAGGTGGGAATACTTGCCGCAGCCGATGTGTTTGTAGAGGCTACTGCTTGGCTTCCACTCAAAGTAGTACTAGAAGTGCTGGAAATGTTGCCCCCAGAACCAATAGTAGAGGAAGTTGGCGCAGATGTTGTCAAACTGCTAGAGCTAGAACCAATGATACTTGAATTCGAAGATGAGGCTGAGTTGGGCGTCACCCACGGACCAGAGACACTAATACTTGAGCTTGTCGACACAGTTGTGGAAGAAGTGACGAGCGAAGTTCCAGAAATATTCGTTGTAGAGCTGGACGAAGTCGTTACGCTGGAAGTGATACTGCTACTTGATATCGAAGGCGTGGTAGCGCCTGAGGCCGATGGACTTGAACTGATAGCTAGTCCTGAAGAGCCTGAGGGACTACTCACTGGAGAAACAATATTACTTGGAACTGATGAGGTCGAGCTCGTAGCTGAGCGAGAAGAGCTTGATGAACTGAATCCTGATGGTGCGGGTGGCGTAATGTCGTAGTAATAATTCGTAAGAATACCAAACGTAACACCAGGGTTGCTAGAAATAGTGCCTTCCGATGATTTCAGATAGCAAGTCCCACCAGCTCGAACGTATGAAGCGGCGATACAGCCGGGATATGTAGCGCAATAATTGAAGCAAGCTTCGGCAGTTGATTGGGTCGTGACACCTCCAATGCCTTGTCCAGAGGGATTGTCATCATCGCAGAAAATTTTGAAGTCCTCTCCATTAACGCTGTAAATACTTCCGTTAGCAGCTGGACAAGTGGCTGATGAAGCTGAGCCGCCAATGATGCTGGCTCCAGGGAAAGGCACAGCCGGTACATTGGAAAATGAAGAGGTCGAGTTCGTGGGACTGTCTGCGGCTGGACCTGAGCTTGCTGTTGCTAAGCTTCCCGTTGCTGAGCTGATAGAAGTCACAGATGACGAGGGAGATAAGTCACCTGACTTTGCGGTTGTTGGCGTCGAAACCGTTGCCATAGAACTGCTTGAGGTACCAGATGAGGAGGGAATCCCGTTATAAATTGAAAGAAGCACTGCAAAGTGGGTAGAAGTGCTGCTCGACAGAGGACCCTCGTTCCTCTTTTCGTAGCATGCGCCACCACCTTGATAAATCCAAGACACTGCTACGCAGCTCGTCGTAGTACTGCAGTAATTGATACATGCTTGAAAACTTGGCTGGCTCGTAACAATGCCGACACCTGTGCCTGGACTATCCGTGTTGCAGAGTATCTCATAAGAAGCGCCTGATGTGTCTGTGTAGACTGTTCCGTTATATGCTGGACAAAGCTGTGTCGCCGTTGAGGTTGGTGCGGAGCTGGGCGTTGTGGGGAATAGCAAAGTAGTCGTCGCCTGCAATATACTCGATACTGGATGAGACCCAAAGTTAGAAAAGTTCAGATAAAAAGCAAGACTTCACGAAGGATCGAAAGTGATCTGGGGAGGGACATGGTTATTTCTGATCTAAAGATGACGTTGTGTCTGCGCAAGCTAGAAAAGCAAGGCCGTAAATATAGCCTTAACAAAGTGACAAAAGCACTGAGCATAGAGGAAGAAGTAGGCAACATAAAGCAGCCATCATCCGTCGACCCAATACTTTTCCGATTTAGGCCAAGAAGAAAATCGTGTAGTAGTTTAGGTCCCTGCAGTAAGGCAAGCAGTGATTGTAAACGTCACCGATAGCGGGCTTAACATGCGCGACGCTGTTATGATAGTCGAGGAGCTGAAGAATCCCAGACTGCAGAATTGCTTGAACCGGCAGTGGGCCGCTTGATGGCGTGCAGCCATTGGGCAGTATATTGCTGCTCCAAGCTTGGCTGTTCAGCGGTAAATTATTCGACATTACTACTGAAGAACAGCGTGCGGGAGTTTGTGAGCGGAGCGAGTGTTGATGCCGGGCTAGTCTCAAGAGAACCAGTAGAATCCAGCACAACAAATGAGCCATTCCACAGGATACTCCTGTCCGGTAGAATGCTCGCACTCGTAAACGGTGTGACAGTCGAAGCCGATAATCGATAGAACCCAATCGCTTGTTGTACAGCTAATGTTTCTGAAGAGATACCCGGAGAAACGATACAAGTGCCCTCAAACAGATCGCTTGATAAAGATGCCGTGAACGTAGTATTGGATGAGCTTATATATGCGCTAGACGAGCTTAGACCTGTAAGCCATCCATGTGCGTAGATTTGTCGTCCCTGGAGAGCCATTTGGAAATCGTAAAGTTGGACTGCTTGGCAGAGAAGCCGTTCAAAGTAGCCATCTCACTGGCCGATGAAACAAGTGTTATTGGGCCATTGGCCGACTTAAGCAATGCTGTTTCCAAGGCGACGTGTGAGGTCGAAGCATTGCTCAAAGTAAGATCTTCGAGGACTGTAACTGCAGTGATACTTGGTATGCCGCTAGAAGTACTGCTTGGGATACTGCTCGGTATGCTGCTTGGTATGCTGCTAAAAATGTTGCCAGTTGCTATGCTGGCTGTGGGGCTGGTTGTGAAAACAGAAGAAGTACTTAAGAACGAGTGCTCATACCGGAAGTTGTAGCATTACTGGAAAATGTATTAGCAGCATTATTGCTGTTGAAGAGTGTGACGCTATTTGACGGAGATGATGTGATAGAAGACATTGTGGAACTAAAAGATTGTGCCGAGACGAATTGAGCAAGAGAGAGCGCTGACGCCACGATTTTGCAAATGAGTGACAGGGAAAACATTTTGTATTGTCGAAACGAATGTATTGAGAGCTGAGGAAAAAGGGATAAGGTGAGGATACTCCTATTTGAAAGTGACCTCCCCGGAGCTTGTTGTTTTGATATTCTCGCATTCGCATGTATGTTCGCGTCTCGCAAACATCAACTATCAACAGAGCCCATGGCAACAGATCGCATTCCTTGGACGCGCGAGGCGCGAGACGTGATTTCGGTGGAATGCAGGAAGACCCCACTCTTAAAAGCTGCAACTAGACTGAAAGGCCTGAACTTCTTTTCTCAAGCTATGATCAGTGACCTGGTCCAATGCCGAACGGCAAACCTCGATTAAATACTCTAATCAAAGCGTATTCAAAGGAGGCGCACAGTCGGTGAAGGATATCATAGTAGAGTAGAATTTTTATTGACGCGTGGCTGAGCCGAAGTTCAGCCGAGCGCTCCACCTATGATAAGGTAGGGTTTGTTTGATACACATCAAAATTCTACCATTGAAACGTGAACTCGACATTTTCCATATGTAAGCCAGTCTCGATGTGTTTAGATGGAGAGCTACTCAAATTTGACTCCGTTGCCCGTTTTTCACCCGCCAACTTTCCTCCGAATTCTCACAGGCGTCTTCTCAGCTGGCTGTTGAGCATCCATGCCATAGAACTTGTCATCCATCGGTGGCGCTCTACCTGAGATCACCTCCAGTCATAATAATGTGCAAAGACGGTCACGCTACCCATCATCTCCTGTTTGGCAAAGTGTCGCCCTGGGTACATCAACGCACCGCCGCCGTACGGTACCCAAATTCCTTCGAGATGCTCCGTTGAGAAGCGCATCTTGGGCGTCATATCTTTCTTCTCCGACAGAGTCGTTTTGTCTGCTCCTTCGTCAGCCCCGGACTCATCCGGAACCAAGAATCGCTAGGCCCAAAACTCATTGATTGGTGCATTCCCGCAATCTGTGTACGGCTCCCATGCTTTACTATGGTATCCGATGTGTGCAGTTGGCAGCGTCATATAGGCGCCCTTTTTGAGTGTCCAAGGTCCGATCTGGTGATCCTTGTGGTCAGGGCAACGATTGAGCAGCAACGATATGCGCATGCGCAATACCTCAGCGTAGATGCT
This sequence comes from Viridothelium virens, assembly GCA_010094025.1. Lineage (NCBI taxonomy): Eukaryota > Fungi > Ascomycota > Dothideomycetes > Trypetheliales > Trypetheliaceae > Viridothelium > Viridothelium virens. The sequence goes on along the minus strand of ML991881.1, from coordinate 7,890 downwards.
CTGTGCCAGAGGAGACGCAAGCACTGGAGACAGGTCGAAAGTAGCTGGTTGACCCTTGTTAGGTGAGGCTGGGGTTGTCACGGCAGTCTCTAGCTTCGGCAATACACGCGACAGGAGGGCCGGGTCGCAATAGATCTCAATCAGGTACCAGAATGCCATTGGAACGGCATTGGCACTGGCGCTAAGTGTGAATCAGTTTCCTAGAAGACAACTGGTAGGAAAAAAACTCATGATCAAAGAACGCCACTCACGCGATGGTCAAAGCCAGATCCTCGCTCGCTAATCCATCGTCATTCATTATACCAGTGTCTTGCCCCCATCTCTGCCGCACCTTCAACCACAGGCTGCCCCAGTATTCATCCCACTTGGGGGCTTTGTCACCACAGAAGGTATAATCGGAGTTCTCGCGTGCGTAAGCATGCCACTTTTTGACACTGGCCAGCATTGTAGCCCTGGCAGCATGAGCCCGCGGAGCCATCCAAGCCGGATAACGCTTCACCAGGGTGGGAATAGAGTCGGCAAACCTCCAGAAATCTTCCTCGAGGTTGGGGTTCAAGCGCAGGAGGTGCGGACCGAACATCGCTGTGGTCGCGGCCGCAATGACTCGTGAACGCCACCATGGGTAGAAGTCTTCTATAGTCACCCATTCCCCTGAGTCAACAGGATCGCTGGGGTCCACCTTGGCAATGGCATCACTGAGAATGGACGTGAAGCGGGCTGCCAGGCCGCGCAGCGCATCGCCCGTGAGATATCTCACGCTGTCGGCGTGCTGATTGTGCCAGATGCGCTGGTGCCCAGGAATGGAAGTGCCTGGTACGGCTTTGGCCTCGATGCCTGAATTGTCGCCGAAGTACATGGCTGCGTACGGCTCTTAGTGCATGTTTCTAAAAGAGTCACACAAAGGACTTGGACCATGCATTGACAAACAGAAGAGGGAGACATACGCATTACGTTTGGTGGCGTACCAAATACGTCGCGCATCAGTTCGGCCATAACCTTCTTGTTACCGAGGAAGCAAGTGGCTTTGAGAAGCGGACCAAAGTGCTCAGGCTGTGTAATGAGATAGGCCTTGAAGGTAGGCAGTCGGACTGTGTAGGGGGTATCATTTACCCCAATTGCGTCTGAACCATTCTCTCAGTACTTGTGGGACTGCGGAGAGAAGCGAAAACATCACCTACACAGTGCTGGCAATGAAGCCTTTGGTGTCACGAACGAATGGGATCAAGCTGCCCAACCCGGGTAGCCAATATGGTATGACGGGTGGCTCTTGCCCATCTTTACCACTATACTTGGTCCAAACATGTAAGAGAATGGTGACAACGTAAGTTGTTGCAGCTAAGAGTATCATTGCAATTGGAAGGGAGACCCGCCAATTGTTTAGTCCCTGTTCCAGGGTCAGGTCAATGATGTCCTGAAGCAAGCCCGTCTTTGTTGATTGGAGTGGAGTATGGAGTAAGTGATTCCAGCGGCACCGAGTATATCATTGCTCTCCTCTCACATCTACATCTCAGGAAGAGCATGAAACAGACTGCGTTTTGGAGTGAGCGCAGTTCACGGTGTGATATCGTTCGGCACAGCAGCCCTTTGTGGCATCTTACTGCGAATGTCCGTTGGAAAGGTCTATCGCCGGACGTTCCGGACAGGCAGAATCCGGTAAGCACCGAGCGACTAATCCTACTCCTCAGCCGCTACGTTGCCTATCACATGAATTGGTAGGAATCGGTAAGCTCGAATTAAGGAAGAGTGTGCTTACTATTGTGCAACAAATCCCGCGCAGAGGCAGGGTTTTGCACATTCTTGCCTCTCGTACCTCTGATCAAAACGTGTGTAGGACTTGCATATTAAAACGCTTTCCCTCGCACTGACTCGTAACCTGAATGCTGTCTAGCACTGAGTCTCCAATCCATTCACCTTAGGACCCACTCTGCTTCAACGAAAAGAAGGCAGTATGGATAGCCAGGTCTTGGCTCCGACTGAACCCTCGAATGCAGTTCCGATCTCAATGCCGCATGACGCCCCGGTGCCTCGTCCTCTCATTGACTCTACTCTGTCTGATATACCCTCTTCGCATTTTCAACCACTCTGTCATCCTCTAGAGAAGCAAATGACAGAAGAGGTGAATAATTACTTTCTCAAGCACTGGCCTTTCCCGGATGAGAAAAGTCGGGAGAAGTTTATCAATGCCGGCTTTTCTAGGGTAACGTGCTGGTATTTCCCCATATCCCTCAATGACCGGATCCACTTCGCCTGCCGTCTTCTAACCGTTCTCTTCTTGATTGACGGTTCGGCTTTCCATTGGCATGAAGACTAGCTGGACTTGTCACTGACCTTGCGGTAGACCTTCTTGAACACATGTCCCTCGCAGATGGCGAGGCCTATAATAACAAATTAATGCCCATTGCACGAGGCGACGTTCTCCCTGACCGGTCAGTCCCGGTTGAGTATATAATGTACGATCTATGGGACAGCATGCGCAAGCACGATCGGGATATGGCCAATGAGATATTGGAGCCCGTATTCACATTCATGCGCGCTCAGACGGATGCAAAGCGGCTCAGAAGAATGGATCTCAAAGAATATTTCGAGTACCGGGAGCGAGACGTCGGCAAGGGGTTTGTTGATACTTACGCTTCTATGATGAAGAGGCGAGTGAGACTAATAGCTGTATTCTAGGCTCCTCGCCGCTCTGATGCGCTTTTGTATGGGTCTTAAACTCACACCAGGGGAACTGGCTATCGGCCGCCCCGTCGACATGAATTGCAGCAAGCACCTTGCCATCATGAACGACATCTGGAGCTATGAGAAGGAGCTGCTCGCCTCAAAGACGCTGCACGAAGAGGGTGGGGTTTTGTGCACCGGCGTAGCAATTTTCGCTGAAGGTGCTGATGTATCAGCGGCAGCAGCAAAGCGTGTGCTTTACGCACTGTGCCGCGAATGGGAGAGGCACCACGACGAATTGACGGCCGCGGTCTCTGCGGAACAAAAGACTCCGCAACTAATGGCTTACATGAAGGGCTTGGAGTATCAGATGAGCGGCAATGAGATCTGGAGCCGTACAACGCTACGGTATTCGAATCCGACCGAATGATGAAGTGACTTTTCAATGAACTTCATTGCATTCTTAACGGGTTTCTTGTAGTTTATAGACACTCGCTTCATAGAATATTCGATAGAAACATGGTTTTTATCTGTCTACATCGTAACTTCAAAATCATCCAAGTATTATGTTGGTCAAGTACAGTGATCATGCCTCCGGAAATTTACTTTCCTAAGCCGGAGGCTCCGAAAATGGCAAAGCCCGAGCCTCGTCTGACTGTTTCACCTGGCCTGACTTCACAGCACTGATCCTGTCTTTGGCGATGAAGCCGATTACGCGCCATGCTTAGATAAGATCCGTGATTCAAGGCGTTTAGCTGTGATGCTGCCATGACTTTGAGCGTAATCAATCTTTCGAGATAATTTAGTCACATACACCATGTCGTCCGCAGTAATAGAATCACGGCGCTATGTCCTCAATCCGATAGATAATGCATTGCCCAGGTTTTATGCAAACGTCATACTCACTTTCGGCCTAAAACCTAGTATCAAGTTTTCTAAAGTACAAAGCCTGCTACAGGCGAGTCTTCACACTGCGGGAGAGGAGTTTCCAGTCATTCGAAGGCGCGTTTTCTCCATTCCACCGGATGAAAAATATCAGAGCGGTGGCCGGCTTGAGGCAAGGGAGCATCCAGACTGGACACCTCAAGTCATCTTCAATGACATGTCGGCGTCATGGCCGAACTATGAAGACCTGATAGACGAGGGTCTCTCTCAAGAAACGCTCGATGGCGCCCAGCTCGTACCATCGGTCCATGCGAACTGGGATCTCGATGCGTTCCATTTGGTTTCCTCATAACAGTTGGCATCTTTCTGAGACATTTTTAATACAGCTATGTAAATATATGATGTACATTGTAGAAATTCACAATATACATGTATCGTGGCGGATGATTCATGAACTTGACATACATGGAATGCCCAGGCCCCTAGGATGATTATCTTTCACATTGTGACCCACATTTTCCAAGTTTTGCCGGGAGCACTCGGCTGCTTCACCCGATGGTGTCGAAAGAGAAGAAAGGACAGGGATATGTGAATGATTCAACCGAGCTTCAGGTAGGAACGTCTTGTCCTGGAATGGGACCACGGGTCGGTGGATCCGAGGTCGTTGGCTGCACGATACCTTATTCAGACGTATTGGTCTACTATAGTGTCTAGGGTTATGTGCAGCCACGTGGCAGGTAACTCAGCCTCAAGCCCCCAACGACATACTACACGGGAACACTTATCGAGAAAATGCTCGCGGCCATGACTCCCAACTACCTATTCTGAAAAGCCAATTAGCTGAAGTTTACTCTTTAAGCATTATGTTAGACCCCGGGTCGGTTCAAACTAGGGGAAAATAGAAAAGTATAGAGACCTATTCTAGACAATTGCAACAACTATTTTCTCTTCTGATTCATTGCAGAGTCGTTGAAAATATACGAAGTGCACGGATATCCGTGAGTCGTCTGGTGACGTGGCTGTTGTCGATAAGTGCTCTCGCTCCTATACGGCACTCGCGGGCACCTATCTACGGCAATTACCTGTTGGAGGAAGCTGCTGCTGTGGAGGTGCAGGTGGGACTAGGTCCCATGGTAGATGTTGCCGGATTCGTCACTAGTGTATATAGACTCAACCACAGTCCTCCGTAGCTCCTAGAATTAGATTCTAGACACTTCTACACAGAATACAATCACCTAAGTTTCTCTACTCGAACATTACCTAGTTAGAGAGCGGTGGGGAGACGGCTGGAAGAGAGCGGCTTGGAGGGAGTGAATCTTATGTGAGAGGCGTATGGCGTACTCGGTGCCCACAGTCTCGTTCGGCTTCTGTGATGTTGAAGGTTCACAATTATTGGTGGTGAGAAGGTTGCTTAGTTCTCAGCTGCGGAAAGCTAGCTACTTAAGGCTTTGCCTGCACCTTGCACAGCGATTCAAGCTGACCATCCTTGCGAAGCAGCTAAGTCCAGACATGCCACTATTCTACGTGTGATTGAGCTGCACGAGTAAGCTGAGCCCAATCCTGCTAGACTAGACTCGGCAGCTCACCCGGTCCGTCGTTCCTCGCCAACGGTCTGGAGACTTATATGGAGCGCACCTCAATCGGTAAGGAGCGCACCCCGATTGGTAAAGATCTCACTGCCTAAGCCCCTTTCGTCTGTGATAGAACAGCTCCCTCAATTTTACGTTTTATCTTACATATATCGTAGATTAGTAATCTTTCGTTCCAAACGCATATGTAGCTACGTGTTTGGTGTGAACCTCTATAGAGGTGCGAAACCTGTGTAAAGATGTGAGACCCAGAGGCACACAGACCTCTCATCTCTACCTTAGGTATACAAACCTCACTCCAAATGTGTAACTACATATCTATGTAGAACAAGATATCACTAGTCTACAGTATATATAAGATAAACGTGAAATCAGTCCCTGTCTTGGCACGTGTCAGTGCTGGATGCTGACTCAAGTCGCTCCAGACCAGCTCCATTGCAGAGCTAGGTACAAACTCTCAGGGCACATTAGCCATAACCCCTTCTGATCAAGAACTTCGTCTCTTCATATAAGCTTCGTATGCGGTTGTATGTTTTATGGTCGATATGTCTCATTCTTTAGGATAATGCTGCTTACTACACACGGGTTGCTGTTGGGACGCCTCATGCATAACCCGGGGGGTTGTATGCATCTCTCGAGCGCAATGCATTTGTGGGGCACAGTGAGAAAACAAATTTCTAAAACCCCACGTTGTGCGTCATTATCGAAGCAGGATGACCGATTTAGCAGAAATTTAGCAGAACTAAGGAAATCTATATCCTTAAGGTGGTAGACGTATTCTGCAACATCGATCGAGCACAGCATGTTTGGAACGTGGAGCGTCAACAATCCAAATAGGAGCCTTCCCACCTTCAGGCACAGTCCTGGCATTCATCAGGCCTGTAGGAACTGCCGGGCTAAAAAAGTAAGTTTGGAGATCGATATCGTGCCACTGCTGGTGCGGGACGATGTTGTTGAAGAGTTAGGCTGATGCCCCGCCTCCGTGTTGTAACAGGTCAAATGCACCGGTGAGTCGTCGGGTTGCCAGAGATGCGAGACTCTAGACATAGAATGTACCTATACGACTGGGCCAAACAAAAGACGACGCGGCTCTTTCGCCGAAAAGGCAAAGCAAGATGATCAGTCTTCGGATCGTCCAGCCCAAGACACAAAACAGCTCGTAGCCTCAGCGAGTCGACCCCGGCCTCCACCTTCGGCTGCCACGTACATCTCGGACATGGGAATCGTTGAAGGAACCAAAGCCAGCGACGGGGAGAGCAGTTTCGCAGTTGATGTGGAACAGTGGTCTCTACTCTCAGCGTTTGGATCCGAAGCACCGTCGTTGACGACTGACGGATCCGTCTGCCAATCGGCTACTAGCACAAATTATAGTGTCGACATGGCCTTTTGGAACGACGCATTTACAATACCGCCGGCTGCAAAGACCAGAAATATTGTCACGACGCCTCAGAGCAGAGCTACTCTAGGTGGCAGTAGTAGCACGGACCCGAATACCACCAGCTCGCAATCACAGACGGAGAACCAGCCAGATCCGGGGCCCGAGATAGAGACAGAGACACAGACCCAGGCAAATACACGTGTGGAGAGGTTAGCAGGAGGGTCAGGGCTGACACAGTGGACAGAACAAAAGCCGTGCAGCTGCATACAGCGCATTGTCTTGCTTATCAACGAACTAGAGACAGGCATAAATAACATGGACGACCATGACTATAATCAGGCTGGTGGAGATGGTCTGCTGCACAACAGGCGAGGGCTAGACTCGGCATTGGGCCTTCACAAGGAGACGCTGCACTATGGCCAATCGATGCGACAATGCCGGCAATGCTCGTACCGGACTGAGACGGGGCTGCTACTATTGCTTCTGGTTAACCGGCTGGTGGTCCTATGTGCCAACATGGTTTCGACCTACCTCAACGCCTCTCAGTCTCCAGTCTTGTCGCACGAGTTGAGTATAACGGTAGGGGATTACGAGGTTGACTCGGATGTCGAGCGAGGCGCCGTGATGCGGGAGATCGTGGCTTTCCAATTACGAGCACTACACTCATTCATCATCTCGCTCCCAGACGCTCGCCATCCACCGGCTGCTGACCAGATAGGTGCCAAGAATAAGGTTGAAAGCTTGCTCCAGCGCCTGCATATGAGAAGTGTCGCGTTTCCATCTCCTTAGCCGTATAGCGCAGTGGTGAAGTGGACCTAGCGGTGGTCTCATAGTGTGATGAGACTGGTGAGAGCCAGTGGACTTAGATCACTGGCAGGCAACTTTGAAGCACACGTAATGAAAGGCACAGGACTGGAGTAAGAGCACTTCGATCGCAAGACTTACACCGCCTTCCACACCGAGCTGAGGCCGGCTGATCATAGACCTTTACTAGAGAATAGACCTCATCCGATGTATCACTCTTTCTCTGCAGTTCATCAGTAAGTAACGATCTAGGAGAGGGATCGTTGGGGTCGCAGAATAAGTGGATACTATGAGAATTTATCTGTAACATACCTTACCACGCTTACCCATATATTAGATAAGCGGATGACGCGGACAAGCGCATGACGCACCCCACTCAAATTTACTACGATGCCTTGCACAGTCGAGCGTTGGCGGCACGAAGCACAGCAATTTTAGCCTCAGCGGAGCGGATCATACAAAGGAAAAACTCGATTGATTTGACCTATTGGAAGTGTCACAAGCCCGACGCCTGCAGCAGGCAGGAAACGCGCCCGGCACGTGAGCGTAGCCACGTATGAGCACGCAGTTGTACTC